>JAHBCN010002681.1:0-87122 GCA_019359885.1 Listronotus oregonensis
TTTTCCTAAGGAATTATCTCCTGAAATTTAGCCATGCATTTTTTAAACACCCTATGTAAGTAGGACACACGTATATTATTTTAAGGCGACTTTTTTGATATTATTGTATGTTTTTTGTTTTTGTAAAATAAATATATATTTTTCTTAATTTTGCTCTTAGTTTAAATGGTTATAATCTTTATGCATATCCGTCTTAAATTGTTCGATTTAGATTTACATTGTTACCGAATATCCTTCGTTCACCTGAAGGCGACGTAAACTAGAAACGTTGTGATTTTAAATTATATTTAAATTAATACATTTTTTTTAATGTCAAACCTTTTTTAAGAGTTTATATACAGCGTAGTCAAAAAGAATAGAACACCTTCAATATTTTTGTAACCATGTATATGTTCGAAAAATGCTAAATTTTTACATAGTATAATGATTATTAGATTTATACAAGATTGCTCAAAAGTCGGGCACATCACAATAATTTTATTCTTTTTGTGAGTTTAAAATAGTACATATGCTACATCAAAAACACTTAGACATTTTGAAAATTTCTAAAAATAAGAAATAAAAGCGTTTTTCGAAAATATATGTGGTTATTAAAATATTGGAGGTGTTTCATTCTTACAATGTATACAATTTACAGGCTCTTGGAAATGTTTAAAACTCCAGAATACAGCAAAAACAAAACTTTTAATTTATTTTCAATTTTGCATAAAGGTAAAGAAAGGTAATTTTTCTTATTTAGTTTTTGATAATCATTTAAACCTTATAAAAAATAAGTTGACTTATGACGTTGTTTTTGACCATACAGAAAACGCCAAATTCAAAAAACAATTAACATTGCGTCCATTTATTACCACTACTATCTTAAATGCATGCTAATACCACTTTTTTCAAAAAAAAAAAAAAAAAATAATAAAAAATAAAAAAAACAGGTGTTTGTGGCCATTTTAAGAAGAAAACTTTTTATGAACGTATGTCCTAAAGGTCCTAAATTTTGAGATACAGGGTGGTAAAATTTTCAAAAATAAATCATTATTAATATCAGTAATACCACTTTAGATATTTTAATAAAATTTGGCATACATATACCATGTATCAAGAGGCATTTTTTAGTGAACCACATTTTTTTAATTTCTACCAGTGGCGTTCGTACGGAATTTGACCTGCCTATTTTGGCAGATATTGATGGTACGTCACTGATTTCTCTTAAAATAAAAATTATTTTTGAAATCTCCAATCATTTATAAGCAAAGTTGATCACTTGTTTTTTTAAATGTGATGCACAGTTTTTGCTTAAAAAAATTAAAACCATTTCTCTGCATGATTATAACAATATCGGTAAACAATATCACCATGCAAAGAAATATCTAGATTTAATTTTTCTAGGTGACAACCGTGCGTCAATTGAAATTTTTAGACAATATACTTCGACATATATGTACTTTCTAAAAAAAAAAAATCTGAAAATCCTAACTAGGTATAACCCTTCAAGGGGAACACTAGTAAAAAAGCATTTTGGAATTTGCAAAAAAAAGTGTTTTTTGTGTGCCCCTCAGCAGCAAATCCTCTGTTTGTAAATATCGTCAAATCCCAAATTTTGCAATACTATCTTTCTTTTTTTTCTAACAACCATAGCCAGCTGAAATTTTTCTACTTAAATTTCTCATGCAAATATTTAAATCGCCTCAAATATAAAGCAAATTGCAGATATTTTTGCGAAATTACCAAGGAAGTTTAAAGGTGTATGGAAGGCCAATGCTATGGCCCATTCGATCAAAAAATGTCCAGCCCAGTATGAAAATAACTGTCAGAGTTGGCGCCGCCGATTCTGCGCAATAGCGAAATTTCACAAAATAATTTAATGTGTTGCCTACTTACACACTAATAAATCAGTGTGTAGTAAGGCAACACATTATACTTTTGAGAACCGTATTAGGTTTCGATTGTTTTGCTTTATGTGATTATATTTTGTGGTTGCAGAAGTTTTGTATTGATAAAAACCTTCTTATTTTAGTGATTAGTGTTTATTAAATTGTGACGATAATTTTGTGTTTATTGTTTGTTACTTATAATATCGTAACAAAATGACTAGAGGTTGTATGGTTTTGTCTTGCAAATCTAAGGGTAACATACCCGGCATTTTTTACTTTATGTAAGTATTTCTTATATTTAAATTAGGTGCTTCTTATGAGACGTAACGTTAGGTAACAAAATAAATGATAATATATCAATTATGAATAATAGAAAATGAAAATTTCATAGGAAATAGCAGTGAGAAAAGTAAGGCAATCTTAACTATCTTTTAGATGATTTCCACAATGTTTGTGTATTTCTGTGGATTATTAAAAAGAAATAAGGTTTACATTTAGGTACTTTTATTTCATTTAATAATTTAATACATTCTTTTAAAGGATCAAAATTATTAATTACTGGGCAGGCCAGGCAAATTTTAATATATACAGGTCCCTCTAATTGAATAAAAGAAAGTACAATTTTATGTTAA
Organism: Listronotus oregonensis; assembly: GCA_019359885.1. Classification (NCBI taxonomy): domain Eukaryota; kingdom Metazoa; phylum Arthropoda; class Insecta; order Coleoptera; family Curculionidae; genus Listronotus; species Listronotus oregonensis. The sequence goes on from JAHBCN010002681.1 coordinate 2,501, forward strand.
AGTTCCTTTTTGCTTTTTCTGTACTTGTTTAAAAAGAAATTAGATTTTTGGTTTCTTAAACTTACATTATCAACTTTATAAGCTCGACATACTGTAGACACGGATTGTTTAACGGTTATTCTGTCTCATGAAAGTTGTTATTAGTGAAAAGTATATGCCTAAAAAGCAGTTATATAAATTTTCACTTTTTAATGTACAATCTTAGGATTAGATTCAACTCATTTATACTATCTTGCCCTTCTTTTATCACAAAATTGGTGATAAGTACATGAAACTATCATACAATGTTATCGACCATTTAAATAGAAGGCTGTAAAGTGGCGCCACCTATTCTTTCTATATTATATCAGATGATATAAAATCCAATATTACACAATAATTTTAAACATTCTATGGTAGTATCGTTTAATAACCAAAATTTTGTGCAAAAAAAAAACAGTGAATGCTTGTATTTGACATTTGATGATGTCAACTTTATAGATAGTAACAAAAAATTATGTCCGGCTCTGACCTATTCATTGCGCAAACACCGCGGACCAATCCCCTATTCCCGCTGCCCTGCACGCCTGGAAAATTTTGTTCTACAGGGAATGGGCTTTTCCCTACACCTTTAAACTTCCTTGGAAATTACCAATAACCAAGTTTAGATGGTGTTACTAAACGATGACGTCAAGAAACAGGATATATGGTCCCTCCTATTCGTAACAAAATCTACTGCATTAAGTCGCATCCATATTTAGCACATGTTTTTTTTATTTCCATACTCTAAAGTATATTTTTATATCTGCTTTTAGATTCTGCATATTCAAGGTATTAGTCGTCGATTGGCAATAAAAAACTTTTCCATCTTTATTTTTTGCTGTTGAAGTCTTGACAGTAAAATTAAAGCCTGTAATTTTTTATTAAATTTTTCATTATTGAGATTGTTAAAATTAACAACCACTTAAACTTATAAATTTAAGGCCTAAAAAACACCTTAAAAGTGGGAAATAGAATTAAAAAACGTTATATTTTTTGTAATTAAATTGTTTTATTATTTTTTTCCGAATGAATTAGCCCAATTTTAATTCTCAAGAGTCCTTTTAAGCAAAAAGTTCTTTTCAAGGAAACATTTGGAAGATTTTTGATAAATTGCAACATTGAACTTAATTGAGGTAATTAGAATCACCATTTTGTCAAAATGATTACTTATGGTGTTGCACGAACAGTGTTGCCGATTAATAAATAATTCTTATTCTTGGGTATAATTGTTACTTGAGAATGGAATACCGTTTACTTCATTATCTAGGTAGATATCAAAGTTGCAATTAAAAAAATTCTTATAACACATTTTTCATCTATTCTTGATACTACTACACTAAATACTGTACATTAAAATTAGTAATTCACAAACTAAACATTACAACTTTTCTATTTATAAAATGGTTAACAAAATAGGGATTTTAAAATTATGGTAAAAAGTTACATTTTAAAACTTAGTTTTAATATTCGCTTATTTACATTAGTCTTTAAAAGTGTTTTATCCATGTGTTTATTTTAAACAATGTTTTCGTTTTTTATAATGATATTAACAATATTACAAAACACCTAGAAAAAAATTAAATTTAAATTTTAAAAAAAACCAAAAAATGCTGTTGGTTTCCTTTCCCGACAACCAAAATTCAGCTTTTCCATTCAACAAAATAAACTATGACGTCATTACATTAACGAATATTTAAATATTTGATTTAGTAATTGGCACCTTGTGGGGTATGGGATAACAAATAATAATAAGTAAAATAATCAAAATTTTTTAGTACAATTTTTTTGGGAAAACTTTTTTAATAATTTAAAACTCTGCTTCTAATATTCCGTTAAAAGAAAATAGAAAATTTCTCCTCACAAATTTTTTTAAAAAAGGTCATTCCCTAGACTTGATCTGTTCAAAAATATTACATAAGCGGAGTCACGGTAGTAGTGTACCTAGGGGTTGCGACCTTTGACCAACTCGCATGCGCGAAAAATCATTAGGTACAACACATGGCAGGTGCAGTATAAACTTTAGGTTTAAAGCTCTTCTGCTATATTAGGCTCGCCATCTTGAATTTTCAAATTTGACTTTGGGTTTGTAATCAGCAACCCCATAACCCCCTATACCAAATTAAATAATGATGATGGGCTAATTTAAAGAGTGATTATACGAGGATGGTTTTGAAAATTCGGCAAAGTGTCAGCCATATTTGGTCTATTTCTTTGTGTTTGGCATTCGTGTGAATCAGGAAGTCAGTGATTTTCAAAAAAAGGACGAAAAAAGAATTTTGTGTGGTGATTAAACACTACTTAATGAAAGGTAAAACGACTCGGGAGACTAAAGGAAGATTGATAAACATTATGGTGACTCTGTTCCTTCGATTAGAACAGTTTACAAGTGGTTTCAAAATTTTCGGACTGGCCATAGAGCCAAGTGACCTAAACGTTCTGGACGGCCTGTGGTGTCACGACTCCGAAATCATTGATTAAATCCATGATTGGTGATGGATAACAGAAGAGTTAAGGTACGGAGATTGTAGTGCTGTGGGCATTTCGACTGAACGGGTAATAATATTTTTTAAAGAACATTTGGACAAAAAGCTATCCGCAAGATGGGTGTCACGATTATCCCTTGACCAAAAACGAATCGTAAGTGTTGCAAGGATGGTTTGCACTGTTCCAGAAAATCCGGAGGACTTTATGCGTCGTTTCGTCACTGCGGATAAAACATGGATTTATTACTATACTCCTGAGACCCAAAAAACAATCTAAGCAATGGGTTCCAAGGGGAAATCTGCACCGAAAAAGGCGAAGACCGTTCCTTCGCCGAAAGGTTATGGGACTGTCTTTTAGGATTCGCAGGGGATAATCCTATCTGGAAAAGGGTAAAACTATTACAGGTGCATATTATTCATCATTATTGGACCGTTTGAAAACCGAACTGAAAAGAAAACCCCACGTTGACCCACAAGAAAGTCCTTTTTTTATCACGACAACGCACCAGCACACACCTCAGCAGTTGGGGCGCAAAATTAATGGAAATAGGATTCCAACTGTTTCCCTCCCCCTACTCTCCAGAGTTGGTCCCTCGGACTACTACTTCCCCAATTTAAGAAATGGCTGGCGAAACAAAGATTCTATTCAAACGAGAAAATTCAGACACTGATCGATATTTTGGCAAACCTATTTTTGGGATTAACGCCGGAACATCGCCTAAAAAAAGCTATGTAGAAAAAAAAAAAAAGGGTTTCCCCAAAAAAAAAGTAGAGTTTATTTTTGCCGGACTTTTCCTTATAAGTTATTACTTTTTATTTGGTTTTGTAAATGATTTCAGGAAACAAAATTTTTTCGATACACAAAAGGGTCAAAAATGACGTCAAATTTAAAAAAAAACTTTTATTAAAAAAAAAATTCAGGTTGGGAAAAAAAAAGCTAGAAAAAAAACCAAAACAGGATCATTTTTTGGTTTTTTATTAACATAAATTAGCACCCCTTTTTATTGATCAAAATTACCATTTTCCCAAGCCTGTTTTTGGTTGGATGGTAATATAGTGTATATGTAAAAAAAAAATTAAAAAAAATGTGACTTATTTTAATTTAAAAAATTGTTTTTTGTTTTTTAATAAAATATATATTCCCATCTAATCTATCTATGAATATTTAATCCATTTTACAACAATGCAAAAAAACACAAGAATCGTGGGGATAAAAAAGAATTAAAAAGGATTTTCGAAAAGAAAAGTCTAATATAAAATTAAGATTAATTGTTTAAAAAGGACTTTTTTAAATTTATAAAAAGGGATCCCAAAATTTATTATTTCCCAAAAAAATTTTTTTTCAATAAAAAGTTTGGCCCAAATTTAAATTTAAAAATTTATTTATACGGGGAAAAAAATTTTAACCATTTTCCAAAATTATTATTTTTTTTTAAAAATGAGGAGCCCAAATTTTTTGTTTTGTGTCACAAAAGATTAAATTTATGGTCTGGAAAATGTCTTTAAAAAATAATTTTTGGAAATTAAAAAATCTTTTTGGCACATCTTTCCTTTCCTTTTTTTCTTTTTTAAAAACCCTTTTTTTTTTATTTAATTGATATGGATATCATTTGGTCAAATAAATTTAAAAAGTATATGGTAAAAATACGACTAGAAGTAAAACAATAAAACTAAAAATCTAAATAATAAACTACTATTAAATATTGAGGGTATGAGTCGCTCGTATTTTACATGATTCTAACCAAAACTGCATCCTGATAAAAGTATAATTTTTTCTTGCAAGAAGAAATATATCAATGTTCAATCAGTAAAAATTTTCATTAAAACTTAAATGAAAAATACTCAAAAGTATATACAAACACTTCTTCGTAATTTTTATCATTTAGTGCTCCCTCTTTTGTCCATTATAATCAACATACACCCTCACCACTTCCCCGGAATACTTCCTTTGAGAAGGCATAAAGTAAAAATCAGCAGGCATCTGCCCCCCTTTGGCCGCCCCATATGTGCCTGTCGTACTGCGTCCTAGGCAATGAGAACGTGCTCCTGTCGTTCGGAGGTGGCATAACGGCGCTCCTAGGCCTCTGAAGGCTCCTCGAGTCCCCTGGGGGTGCTTGAGGGGGGACGCTAGGTGGCCGACCTTGAGGCCTGGGTGGATGCGATCGGGGACGACCCTGCGGAGGAGGAGCGCGTCCGTTTCCGTTTTGGTGCTGCTTTTTGGCCGCTTCTTCACGCTCGAACGATTCGAAGCCATAGTTGGTGTTGGTGTTGGCAGAGTAGTCCTTCCAGGCCGAGTTGGGGATGAGGTGGTCCTAAAGATACGAAAAAATATTAGGGGGTTCCATCATGACGGGTGGAAACAAATAAGGTTAGTTTTGGAAATTAAAATTACCACAGGCCACAGCAATCTGTAGCTAAAAATGTAACCAAAAGATGCATATTTCTTTTTAGAGCTGCTATTTCTACAGTGAAAGGTTTTTAATTAAGGAGTCATATCTTCCTTTTTGTGAAAAAATGGCATTTTTTTATGTACAGGGTGAGTCAACGATAAAGTTCATTATTTCATTGGTTTCAAAAGTTATGAGAAAATAGTAAATACAAAAGATGTAAAGATTCTTAGGATGCACAATTTAAAATTATTTTAAAGTATACAGGGTGGCTCAAAAAGCGTGACGAATAAAACATACATTTTTTTAAATGAAACACCTATTTTTAAATTTTGTTTTGAATTCCTTTTAAAATTCTTCAACTTTTTTATTAATAATAATGCATACCTAAACCTAATAGTTTTTCCAATATTTCAATTTTTCTAAAAAGAAAATAATTTTCACACTTGCAAAAAAATTACGATAGCGCCATTATTTTTGAAGGTAGATCACTCATATTTGATATTAGCGTTATTCGAAGATGACGTAAAAGATATATGTAACGGAATTTTAATTAGATGCTACAGGGTGTTCAAAATAAACGAATATATTTGGATCATTTTAAATTGAAAAATCTCGATTTTTTTTAAATGGCGCACCATATATATTATTATTTTTTCTGAAAGATCTTACAAAAACCCACAACTTTTATTAAGTATGTCATATACCTATTTTTAATACTTTGCGATTTATTTTAACTTTTCCAATATTTACCCTTCTTTCTGTCTAAGACTATTGCTATAACATTAGTTGGCCATGACAAAATGACATTGACAAATTTTAACCTGACATCTGAGTAAATAAATTCATAAAATTTATTGTGGTGTCAGTAAATTTAAAAAAAAATAATGGATTTTCCTAAAGCTGAATTAATTGATATGATTTATATACTGGGTGAGGCGCAAAGAAATTCTTTGTTGGCAGTAAGACTTTACAAGGCGAAGTACCCTAATAGACGTGTACCGACTAGGCAATCTCTTCAGTGTTTAATGGAACGGTTTAATGCTAGTGGTAGTATTGAATATAAAAACGGAAAGTGGTAAACCGGAATGCTACCAATGAGGAAAAAGAATTGGAAATTTTACTTCAAGTTCAAGATAATCCCCAGGTCAGTAGCCGTCAAGTAGCTAGCTTATGTGATACATCCCAATCTACCGTTAACCGCACCACTAGAAAACACAAATATCATCCCTTCCACATGGAACTACACCAAGAACTTCTAGACCGCGATTTTGAACAAAGGGTAAACTTCTGCACCGTTATAAATGAAGCAATAGAGGCCGATCCAAATTTTTTGTCTAAAATAATGTTTTCCGATGAAGCTACTTTTGCAGTAATGGTGCAGTTAATCGTCATAACATGCACTATTATTCAACAGTTAATCCAGTCTGGGTACGGGAAGTGCAAAACCAAAACCATTGGTCACTTAATGTGTGGTGTGGAATAAAACACTTTAATGTTATTGGACCATATTTTTTCGCGAAACAGTTAACGGGCCTAGATATTTAAAATTTTTGCAGAATGATTTACCTCAACTTCTTCAAGAATTTGATAACATTGAGATCCAACAAATGTGGTTTCAGCAAGATGGAGCTCCTCCGCATTACCATCGAGAAGTTCGAGAATTTTTAAATAATCATTACCCACAGAAATGGATCGGTAGAGGTGGATTCATTGGATGGCCCCCTCGATCATGTGACTTAACACCACTAGATTTCTTTTTGTGGGGATATGTTAAAGATCGTGTTTATGTGAATCCCTCTACAACACCAGAAGATATGGAAAATAGGATTCGGGATGGTGCTAAGGAACGTCCAAGAAAATATACGAAAAAGACTAAACATGTGTATCCAAGTAGAAGGGCATATTTTTGAACATTTATTGCGCCATAATAATAATTAAAAATAAGTTAATTTGTAGTAATAGGTATTTATTATTATTTACTTTTTCTGTGAATTTAAAATTTAAAAATGGCCAACTAATGTTATAGCAATAGTCTTAGACAGAAAGAAGGGAAATATTGGAAAAGTTAAAATAAATCGCAAAGTATTAAAAATAGGTATATGACATACTTAATAAAAGTTGTGGGTTTTTGTAAGATCTTTCAGAAAAAATAATAATATATATGGTGCCCATTTAAAAAAATCGAGATTTTTCAATTTAAAATGATCCAAATATATTCGTTTATTTTGAACACCCTGTAGCATCTAATTAAAATTCCGTTGCATATATCTTTTACGTCATCTTCGAATAACGCTAATATCAAATATGAGTGATCTACCTTTTGCAAGTGTGAAAATTATTTTCTTTTTAGAAAAATTGAAATATTGGAAAAACTATTAGGTTTAGGTATGCATTATTATTAATAAAAAAGTTGAAGAATTTTAAAAGGAATTCAAAACAAAATTTAAAAATAGGGTGTTTCATTTAAAAAAATGTATGTTTTATTCGTCACGCTTTTTTGAGCCACCCTGTATACTTTAAAATAATTTTAAATTGTGCATCCTAAGAATTTTTACATCTTTTGTATTTACTATTTTCTCATAACTTTTGAATCCAATGAAATAATGAACTTTACTCTATCGTTAACTCACCCTGTATATTTGACATAGTTAACAAGATATCTCAGAAATTTTTTCACACACCAACTTTTTCGTTTCTGTACTGTTCATTGTCTTATTTTTCATGCTGAGGGGTATTTTATACACAGGGTGTTGTGTGTCGTTGATTTTAACCAGGATAAAAATGGTGCTGGTATTAAGAAGGTGCAAAAAGTTAAAACACAGGATTACTGACTAAAAATTAAACACCCTGTGTTGTGCGTGCAGTAAAAAACAATGCAATTTAAACACAAATTATTGATTGAGAAAAAGATAAATTATATACTGGTACCATAGAAAATAATACCCAGAATGAGTCATTTTATTTTGATAAAACATGATCTTAAAGTGCTCTCCCATCTACTAGTACTTAAATATAAACCAGTACTCATTCTTTACTTATGAGCGCCCAAAGTCTGCAAAAAAAAGTCATTTAGTTATTTGAGCGTTCTCTTTTGAACCAGAAAGTATTTTTCCTTTTTAAACTGTAAACTTTGTCTTCCACAATTAATGACATTCTTAATTCCATCCAAAAAATAGACGTTCCTACTCCTACAGTAAAGATTCCTTCTCTTCGACATAGAAAAGCTGTAAAACAGGTGTTTTTGTAGCATTCTAACAGATGCATATGCATTAGAGTATGCATCCGAAATACCAACTTCGTTTATTCGCTTATCCCTACAATGTCTAGAATGTGGAACCGGAACACAGAAGATTTTTCTTCCCCTCTAAAATCCCAAATCTTTAGGTTCTGTGTTAATTAAACTACTCTTGTTTCACTTAAGACACCCACCTACCTTGGTAAAATAAAAATATTTATCCAAAATATAAATATTTCTAGTGGGTATATTTTCTATGGCATTAGGATAATACAGAGTGTAAGTTTTTAACTTGAAAAAAATTCAATGAATCAATATCTAGTTATTTTTTGAAAAAATGCTCAGTCGTATCGATTGCGGCCACGCCGATTTTTGGTATGCAGGTATTTTTGGGGGGCTGATCACGAATCATATAGAATTTTTAGTCGGAAACGTTTCGTTTTCAAGATATCCATCATCATATCATCAAACTTGAAAATCAACTAACCTCATTTTCACTATATTCCCCCTTTTTTTTTGCAATCATTTTTTGATTTTACACTAAATGGGCACACAATATTTTATAAATACCTTTTAAAAATTTGCTTTTCCATTTATTTTAAACCTTTTTCCGTTTAATTGCAAAGCTTTACTTTTAAGTTTAGTTGTATCACTTAGGATTTTTTGGAAATTCATATCGATTGTTATTTAAATAATCCTGCCATTGGTGCAGAATGAAATTTATGAACAATACGGTTTCGGAGATATTTAATTTCAAAGAACGTGTTTTTGAGGCTCTTATACATTGTACAGGGTATATTCGTATATTTTAAAGCACCAACAGAGTTGTTATTTTAAGAGTTAGAAGAAACTTTAAATTACAAAAGTTGAAGTATTTTTACTGAACCGTCAGACTTTGTCATCAGATAAAACAAAAGATCATGGAAATGGTTTTAAAATACCAGTTTTTTTTTTAAAAACACCCTGTATATTATTATTTTTTTTCCTTACTTTACTCTCTTTTAAATATAATTTATAGTTGATTTTTCTTTACTTAACCTTAAATTTTAAAAAAATACTGCATAAAAAAAAATTGCCGAGAAAACAAAATTCAGCCTTTTTTATGGTTTATGATTTAAATATCATAATATTTTGATTTTAAAAAAAAATGTATTTATTATAAAAAAATTTTTTAAAAAATATATATAATTTTTTGTCATATTTTTATAATATAATATTTTAAATAATATTTTAAATAAAAAAATAATATATATATATATATATATTTTATATATATATATATATATAATATATATATATATATATATATATATATAAAATATATTATATATATATATTATATATATATATATTAATATAATTATTTTTATATATATATATATAATATATTATATATATATATGTTGTAACGTAGGTTTTCAGGATGGTAGAATGTAATTTTTTTCCTTTTTGGTCTGTTTTCCTTTTTGACCCGGGCATTGGATTTTTCCCTGCGGCTGCTGACATGGAATCAAGTCGAGCAGCCACCCAGGAAGCATCACTGAAAATGCCAACTGAGATGTTGGCGAAACGTCGTGAAAATTCATCTACTGACAAACGGTTTTTAAAACCCGGGAAAATTACATATAATATATATATATATATATATATATATATATATATATATATATATATATATATATATATATATATATATATATTTTAAAAAAAAAAAAAAGACAGTAAGGAAACCAAAAAAAAAAATTTAAAAGGGGTGTTCCATTTAAAAAAACCAAATATGGTATTTTTAAACACATATCCGATGCTCTTTTGTTTTATCTGATGACAAATTTTCAGTGTTGCCAATGACGGTTCAGTAAATATACTTTACTTTTTGTAATTTAAAGTTTCTTTTAATTTTTAAAATAAATGCTTCAAAATATACGCAAACACCCGTACTATACGAAATGACGAACGGGCTTAGGAGTAACGGCGCAGTGGGCTGGACTCATAAAACGTGCAGGAAAAATATGATTTAATAAAAATTGTTTAGAATCATTCAAGAAATACAGATACTTTTTTTCAGGATTTTTGGATACGTTTTTGGACTTTTGGAAAAATGGCTGAATAGACAAATAAAAATATTTGTATTCCTTAAATGATTCTAAATAAATTTTATTAAATCAAATTTTTTCTGCAGGTTTTATGAGTAAAAGTCCCTTCTTTTCGGTAAACATTTCGGAAGATTATGTCCGTTTGTGGGAATAACAAAAATGTTACACCTCATTTTCAGGCAGTTTTTTAGGGCTTATCAAAAGGAATATTTTGAGTAAAAAAATGTATTTAGTCCAGATCATTTTTGCGCCAAAAACTTGATACTTTACCTTTTTTTTTTCATAAAAATCAAGGTTTTGAGACAAATTTCAAATCAAAAATCGAAAAAGCGAAATAGATAGGCAAGACAATATATAAAAAAATAAGTTTAAATGGTTGAACTATATGAACTGGCATAGTGACGCTTCGTCCCACTGTGCGAAGGCTGACCGATAAAATATTGTGTGCTAATTTAGTGACTAAAATCAAGAATTGTGTGCCAAAAGAAGCGGGAATATAGTAGAATTAAGCTTAGTTTGATTTGCAAGTTTGATGATGGTTATCTCAAAAACGAAACGTTTTTGATTAAAATTTTTTCAGATTCGTGATCAGCGCCCCAAAAAACTCCCGTATATCAAAATTGGTCAAAATCGACGTTTTTGCAAATTTCGAGACAATTAGCACTATGGACCGAGGATTTCCAAAAATAACATGTTTTTATTTATTAAATTTTTTCCAACATGATGACTTATACTGTTGAAAAAATATATAAATTTAAATTATAAAAAATAAAAAGAAAACTTTATTTGTGTTTTTTCCCAATGGATCCCCACCAGGGCCGACCCACCCTTTAAAGTTTACCACATCCCTCTTTGTTGGCGATGCACCCCGTTACCGTAACTGTAACCGTTAGTACTGTAAGCGTTACCGTTACGCAGCGGCGGCGAACCCCAGTGGGGTTCGTAGAAGTGGCCGGGGTCCAGTTGCACGCTGTACACCCTCTGCAGGAAAAACACCATCGGTAATATTGTAGGGTTAGTAATGTCTACTCTGCTAACTTAAATCTAATTAAACAGTTTGCTTATTCACTACTTTACGAAAAATAAAAGACAATCACTGTTGACTTTCACTAATTTAATCAAGTATCATACACGATTGGCAAACCAAAAGCTTGCATGTCAATTTTAATGCAATAGAATAGGATAGATATGGTATGGCCCTAGAATGAAAAGAGAACGACAACAATTTCCCCTGTTACACTTTCAATATGACGACAGACGACGGCGATTCGTTAGCATACTGTTGGCTGAGGCATGCAAGCGTCCAGCTATTTTCGACAGTGTTGCCATTTCGTAAAATATTTATTAGCAATTTTAGAAATGTTTTAAAAATCATACCAATTTTTTCGTTTCTGTTGCGATATGAATTCCGATTATAATTTAATACATTTTGCGGCTTGCTTTGGTTATTATAATTGGAATAGATTATTTAATTCGTTGTCTTGAAACGTAAAACGGAAAACGACGAAAACGGGAAAAAAAGAGTAAAAAATTGGATGCTGAGTAAAGTTCACAGCGGGATTCGGATTAACGATTATTTTTTTTTGATTTTAGTGACATGAATGAGTTATGATTTTTTTTTCTTTTTGGTTCGTCCTTGTCGCGACGCGTGATCGATTCGGTGGAATCAGGTTATTTTTCGTAATTCAAATTAAATCTGAATAATTGAATGATAGCGATTATTTAATAATCGTTTTTTATTACCACTATTGCTTTTTTAAGACTGTCTAAGTCGGTATACCTAAAGTCCAAAATTTCTTAGTGACTCTTTAAACCGGCCACCAACCGACAAGGCTAATAAAATCAACATTGTAAATTTTTTTAAGCCTATGATATACTTTTCCGCTCAAATAACAGTAACCCCGGAAAAGTTTCCGCCACTTTCATAATTGGAAAAAATAAGTTACCAGCCAGCGATCGCATTAAAAAGCCGCCAATATGTATTGAAATCATTTTATTCAGAAGAAAAAAAAGTGGCAAAAAAATTTCCCCTTGTTTCAACTTGAAGAATTGAAATAAGGATAAGGGTTTTTCGTTCGATGATTTTATTTAAATTATTTTTATGGGAGATTTTGTAAGTTTAAATTTTAATTTATAGGGGGTTTTTTAAATATTATAAATTTCTAAAAATTGTAGTATATAGAATTGTTTTGAATTTTTAATAGTTTATTTATTTAGTGTATAAATTTAAAATAATTTTAGTGTTTTAAAATGTTTTTTAATTCTGTAAATTATGAATATTAACCAACCTTTAACTAGTTATCCCCTAAAAAAAAATCAGTTAACGTTAAAAGAACGAATAATTTTTAAAAAGTTTCCATGGGATTCGGGAACGAAATCCAGAACTAACCATTTTGGGGTGCTGCAGAGATATGTAATTTTTAAAAAAAGTTTTTTCGGAGGGATTCAGAGTTTTAAAAGGAAAAAATCAATATTAGAATTATTGGGGTTAAAAAAACGTTTTTTTTGCTTTTTTTTAAAATTTTTATTTTTTTATTGTTAAACATGAATCAGAAGCTTTTTTTTTGCCTCTTTATAAAAAAATAATAATTATTGAATTGTTTAATTCTATTTTACGACATACCCCTTTAAATTTGTCATTTGCACGAAAACATATTTAAAAAACTCATACTATGTTAATATTTAAAAAAAAAAAAACTTAAAAAGAAAGGGAAAAAAAACCTTAATTTTAAAAAAAAAGGGAAAAAGTTTAGTCCAATTCAACTCGAAATTTAAAAATGTTGACTGTTACCAGGTTGTATTAGTTTCTTTTTGACATTTTTTAAGGTATCGAACCTTTTGCCCGCAATTTTATCAAAAAAATTCTCGATAAAATCCTAAAATGGGAAAAAACCCCAAATAGTTATTGGGGTTCTACAAGCTGATGATCTCAGAGCCCGTTCCTTATATAGTGGATATTTTTGATGAAGCAATCGGTGTTGATTTAATATTGAAATTGCAAGATCGGGGTGAATTGGCAAGTCTTTTAACTTTTGGTTGTCTATAGTTCTGCTTTTACATCTTTTTTTTAAATTTTGTTAAAATAAAATTTTCTTTTTTTTTTTGTAGCAAAATAAAATCAAAAAGGTAAAATTAAAGTAAAAATGTTTTTTTTTTAAAACGTTGAAAAATCCCAAAAAAAAACAAATTTGTGTTCTATGACCTCAAAAAAGGGGGGTGCAAAAATTAACAAAAAAATTACATTTTTCAATAAGAATAATACCAAAATAATATAGGCTTGTTACTAATTTAAAGGGTTGATGAAAATGTAAAAAAATAACTTTTGTTGTTTTTATGTTTTGAGAAATTTTATCATTTATCTTCTAAAATGCATACGCCACTGGAATTGATTCCCCTGACCCCACACAACCCGGGGCACTCTAAAAGCGAGCGATGCGTCATTGACAGAAATTTTGGACTTGAAGTATAGGTTCATTTTCACATAGGCTTTTGCTTTTGTATTAAAAATAGTATTATTCAGCTATTTAAAAAAATGTATTCGCGTGAACAAAAACATAATATAATTTTACAGTATTCCAAAACTGAAAGTGCTGATGAAGTTGTTGGACAATTTGTTGTTAAATACCCTGGCCAGCAGGTCCCATCCTGCCAAACGATTTTCAATATTTTTATCGTTTTAAAAAATTCGGGTCCATTAACCAATGTTTTGCTATTACGAAGACCAATAAGCCCGTTCCATTGCTGAAGAAAGAGTCGAGAGGGACGAAAATGATTGTGCTTTTGTAGAAGCAAATGAGCCATGCTCAGCATCCAAAATTCTCAAAAATATGGTATTCCAGACCGAACTATAAGACATGTTTTAAAAAAGTATAATAAAAGGGTATAAATCCCACAAAATTAAAACTACTCAAGAAATTTTCCCAGATGATTATATCAAGCGAATGGAGTTTTGTGAGACCATGACGATTTTCTAAAAAATTATTCTGTTTACAGATAAACCTTTATTTTCTCTTCAAGATTAGTATTTCTGGCAGAGATACCATACCATGGCCTGCAAGGTCACCGGATTTCACTCCTCTTGAATTTTTTTGCGGGGCCAATTAACTTAACTAATTTACAGGTATCCACATGAGAGACCTGTAAATTTAGTTCAGTTAAGGGCAAAAATATTCTACATTACCAATTGCATTACACCGGAGGTATACTGTCTAATGTTAGGATGGAGTTTTATAATTGGCTAGGGTATTGCAAAGCTCAGCAGGGCAATGCCTTCGAGCATTTATTAAAATGAAAAGGCTTTCGAGTTTATTTTTAGAGATTTTTTTATTATTAGGATTACTATTAATTTCATTAATTTTTTAGAATGTTCATGATTTTTTTTTAGAATAGCAGTTTTTATTTTATTTTTAGGCTTATGTCTAATAAAAATTCAACAATCTTTTAATTACTGTTGTACTAAATACAACAGTAATTGACATAACCACATAAAAACGGAAATATCGTAAAAAATCTTCAAAAATTACGATGGACAATCAGTTTAACGTCCGGCTGATACTGCCTAGTGCCGTCGGTCGCCGACGGCCGGATCATGCCTGAATGCCCTGCCCGCGGTATTCCCCTCTTCTTGGTGAGCCGTGTGAACAAACTCCCTCTCACCACACTGAAGACACCCACGGTACGTTAGTACTTAGGCATCAGCCTTCGTGGACTGTCCCAAGATTTAAAAAAAAAAATGTTAAATGTGTTTATTTATGACACTACTGTATTCAGAGTTTCTCGCATAATAATTTTCATGTAATATAAAAGGCCAACTGTAAATTTAAATTTTCATTTGCATCGATAAAGCTACAGTATAGCAAAACATGTCTGTATAATTTATGTAAATACTGTTTGATTAAATTAGTAAAAGTCAACAGTAATGGTTTTTTATTTTTCGTAAGATAGTAATTAAGATGGATTTTCATCAAGTATCGATCGGTTTGATAAATTAGTTTGCTTATTTTTTTATATCAAGGAGCAGTTTTATACATTAGAGAATTATTTGGAAAATTATTAAATTCTTTGACTTGGCAAGTTTTTTCTGATCTGTCTTTATTAATTAAAAAAAAATGTCTGTTTTAATTACCACAAAACATCTATTTATACAGACAGGTCAGTTAAAACTTTGCCAAGTCCAAAAAAACTTGGTCTAATCATAGATTTTACTGGGGAACTTGGCCGTTGTTTTACATAAGTATCTTTGATGAGATACAATTTAAGTGAAGTGAAACCTTTGACCAGAGGGCGCTGAAAGACAATCTCGCTGTTAATAGAAAGCTTCTCCAAAAACAAAAAAAATCGACTGTAGAAAATTGTCTTGAAAAACCTGGTCCACCCTGTAATTTAAATTAGTGCCAAAAAAATGGAAGCTATCCTTATTTGCATTGTATATGCAGCAACCATTTTTTAAATATAGACCTTAATAAGCAATATTTATACGGGGTCGTCCAAATTAAGTGTCCGGTATTGGTAACTTTGTTATTAGTCAAGATTTAAAATTGTTTAAATTACTAAATTAGTAGAATTTTTTATGTCCTTTAAGCTTAAGGGATGCAATTTTTTTTCAGATTTGGATGCCCATATTTTCGAAACTTTTAAAGAAGACAAATCAAATATAGTATTTTTTTAATGCTCATGAAAGAACTTTTTATTAGTGATCTAATATGTAGGGTGTTTCATTTAAAAAAAAAACTGCTATTTTACTGTTAAACTCAAAAACACGATTGTAAATTGTTTTTTGTTTTTTTTTTTTTTTAATTTTAAAGGACGCATAAGACAAGTAAGTTTCAAGGTTTATGGAAGACTAGTACTGCAAAACAATTTTATCCGCGCATAAATCTTTGGTATCATGTATAAAATGACGATTATTGTGTAAAATAAATAACGAAAATATAATTTCCTTCTTTTCTTGCCCCTAGCCAATTCTAAATTTTTTCTTGTAATACCGGGTTTTTTTAAGCGTTGATTACTTATTTAAAAAAAGTTTTTTTCGGCAACCTTTTTATTTTCGATATATCCGAATTCAAATTACGCTTCTTTTTATTTATGTAAAAAATCATCGTAATCGTCAAGGGGCAAGAAAAATAAAAAATTACCATAATTTTGATTGGTTGTTTGTATTTTAGGGTCATACAGTATTTTATAAAAAAGCGAATAAATTAAATAGAGGCCTCCCCTGTCGGCACGCCCCTGATTAAAATAATAATGTAGTAAAAACACTGGAAAGTACCTACTTTTAAAATAAATTTATATGCCAAAATTCAGATGACTATCTGAAACGGTTTCAAAAATATAAAATAAAACCTATATCTCGGTGCCATCTTTGAATCGCCATAGGGATCTTATGACGCATTTGGGGACTTATTAGTCTAAGATCCCACTGCTCGATTTTGCAGGTATCTGTTTTTTTGATACAACCAATTTTAAATGAATGTTAAGGACGTATGCAATGGATTAGGGATAGGTTGCCTATAAAAAATTTGCCGCAATTATCTGTAATTAATTTTAGTATGATTAATTCGCTGACATAACTTGCAACTATATGTTTTTTTAATGAATTTTACGACATTTGAAAGATAATAATGTCACAAATTGAAAAAGAAATGGTTGCCAGCTCTCAGTCAGCCGCAGCGTTAGGGTTGCCAGCTGTAAACAGGTATATCAGTGTTAATTGTTTACACTTACCTGTTTTTTTAATTTTTAATTCAAAATTAAAGTTTTATATATACTAATTACAAAAATCCATGGTTGCCAGTTGGAAAATGGCCGCAAACAGAGGTTGCCATGATTTCAATGAACGATTCTTGCTTCAGGTAAGTGGAAGCGCAAGAGAGAAGATGCACGCATTGTTATGTGCTGTAAAAAAGGAAAAAAAAAACATGGCAGCTGTTACCCTTATACCATAACGACAGTTTACCTATAGCATACTAGTGAATGGCATAATCGGATTATTTTAAGAATCGAGTTATTGAATTATTTCAATAATCGGATTAATTGATAATTTGAATTATATAATTATTTTATTATTTTAATCGTTTGAATTTTAAATTTTTGATTTCTGAATGAATATGTAACTCGATTCCGATGTAACTAAACACAAACATACAGTTTGTCAAAAAAGTCCGGATCCCCTTAATAATTCGTCAACGGGGATCCTGGACTTTTTTGACACTGTATAATAACTATTATTATTATTATTGGTAATTGTCTAGAAAGTGGCCGCAACTCCGATTTTGACCAAATTTGGTATACGGGGGTTTTTTGGGGCGCTGATCACGAATATGAACCTTTTTTGGCGGAAACGTTTCGTTTTCGAGATATGCATCATCAAAGTTGAAAACCAAACTAACCTCATTTACACTATTCCTCCTTCTTTTTGTATAGAATTCTTGATTTTTACACTAAATGGGAACACAATAGTTAATAAACACCTTTTAAAAACTTGTTTTTATATTTATTTTATACCTATTTTTCATTTAATTGTAAAAATTCACTTTTAAACGCTGCAACCAGGTATACAATATATACAACATGGCCGCCCCGTTTGAAAGTGATACTTGGCAATTTAATGAAGAAAAAGGTGTAAAATAAACAAAAAAAAAGTTTTTAAAAGGTGTTTATAAAATATTGTGTGCCACTTTAGTGTAAAAATCAAGAATTGTGTACAAAAAGAAGGGGGAATATAGTGTAAATGAGGTTAGTTTGACTTTCAAGTTTGATGATGGATATCGCGAAAACGAAACGTTTCCGCAAAATATTTTTTTCATATTCGTGATCAGCGCCCAAAAAAACCCCCGTATACCAAATTTGGTCAAAATCGGAGTTGCGGCCACTTTCTACACAATTACCTTATTATTATTTAAGTAAGTAAATTTTCCATTTGCTATAATTTTTTATGGTCATTTTTTACTTACCGGGTCCACGGCCGATTTTATTAAACTTTTGTATACCGGGTACTTTTGGGGCGCTGATCACGAATCTGAAGTCAAATTTTTTCGTACTCTGCTAGTTTTTAAGTTATAACGCCCCACTTGAACCTAACCAGCAAAACTTTCCTAAAATTCCTCCTTCTTAAAACTGATTACACCCAAAATGGAAGATTTTATCGAAATACACTTATTATTTTATAAGAGAAATTTAATTCACCTTTATTTAACAAATATTTTATATAAAAAAAGCACAACAAGCACACCAAAAATAATATTTTTACTTTTATAAATGTCAACAAAAATGTCTAAAGATTTTAGACAGTTTTATGTTGGTACGCCAGGGAACCGCGAAACAATTGAATGGCCTACTTTATAAATTTGAATTGTTTTTAATTTTCGCGATTTAAATTAAAAAATTAAGCGCATTCAATAGTTTCGCGGGACCCTGGGGTACCAACATAAAATTGTCTAATACCTAGACAATTTTGTTGACATTTATAAAAGTAAAAATATTTTTTTTTGTGAAGTGCTAGTTGTGCTTTTTTTATTAAAAATAATTGTTAAATTAAGGTAAAATTAAATTAATCGTATAAAATAATAAGTATATTACCATAAAATCTTCCATTTTGGGTGTAATCAGTTTTAAGAAGAAGGAATTTTAGGAGTTTGTGCAGATTTATCAATTTTGTATTAAAAATTTTGTATTAAAAATAAAAAAAAACAGGTAAGTGCAAACAATTAACACTGATATACCTGTTTACAGCTGGCAACCCTAACCATGCGACTGGCTGAGAGCTGGCAACCATTTCTTTTTCAATTTGTGACATTATTATCTTTCAAATGTCGTAAAATTCATTCATGTCAGCGAATTAATCATACTAAAATTAATTACGGATAATTGCGGCTAATTTTTAATAGGCAACCTATCCCTAATCCATTGCATACTTCCTTAACATTCATTTAAAATTGGTTGTATCAAAAAAACAGATACCTGCAGAATCGAACAGTGAGATCCGGTACTATATGTTGATATGAACTTTTCTTCATAATTTAACAAGTAGAATCACCCCTAGAATTATTCGAACGGTATTTCCGGACACTCTGTATATCATATTTAATTACATAATTAAAATTTTATTACCATACACCAAAAAAAAAAATCATTATTACAACGAATTTGAGCTATTTTTTACAGAAATGATTTTTAATTACTGATACCATTGTTATAGCTTTGGCAACAGTGTTCGTTTATATAGCAGCGTGTGAACGTATTTTCTCTCTTGAGTAAGCGAGCGTCCAAACCTATTATCAAAAATTTAGCATTGTTTTGTGCGTCTATAGTAATAACAAAGTTACCAATGGCGAACTCTTAATAAAAATAACTCCGTATATTATAATTCCTTTTTTTTTTCAAAGCATCGCTAATATCTAAAACCCCTTTCGTTTTCTAAAACGCTAATCCTCTAATCCAGTCCGCCCGCTTTAACTAATTTCCCCTTTTACTAAAAAATCCCATAAATATTTCCGACGTACTTTAACAGTTTTAATTTCGCTTCCATTAGTCCGCTTTTTCCATTTAAGTTTCCCTCATAAAGACGTTACCTTATGACGGTTCGCATTTCTTCTGCCTGACGCCCTGTATACCGTACATCCCGCTTGGACTAACGCTACGAGAACTAACGCTGCGATGCATCCGAGGACTATGTAGAGTTTGGTCGAAGGCATGTCGAAGAATCCCGAGCTGATCGTTGAGCTGCCTGAGTCTGGGATCAGATTGGTTGTTACTGAAAAAACAATTAATGATAATAATATTGCTTCATAGTCGTATAAGATTACACATCTTTTCGAAATAGAAGAATAAAATAAAACTATGATAATGACAAGTAGTCCAGTAAATGAAGGAACAAAGCTGTAAATAAATCTGTACAGTTGTCACTTGTGGCGCAATTCTGAGATCTTCGGGGATGCTTTCAAGCAAAAAAAAGTTTTGAGTGCGCAAAGTTGCACTTTTCCGCAAGGCGTGCGGAAAAGTGAACTTTTCTGCACGCCATGCGGAAAAGTAAAACTACTCTAAAATCTTACAGGTAAGCAAGATTTATATGTATTTTAGTAATTGTAGGCTATTTCATGCAATATACGAAGCCATTGCAAGTTTTAGTTTATTCTCTTTTTTGTTTGTTACTTCGTAATTTTCAATATTTCAACTAAAACAAAAAAAAAAAACATTTTTTTAATTACCCTGTATCATAATAATAAATGATTATGACAAGTCAAGCAACAATATGTAATCCTGGTGATTTTAACACATGTCAGATTAATAGTGTAGTTAATTTCTTAACTAACTTTGTAGAGATTTCACCTAACGACATCGACGGTTTCGACTATATCAGATTATCAGACAAGCTAAAGGTAAAAATCTCTAAAACCCTATATTCAGTACGCATTGAAACATCTGTTACCCATTTATATGTTTCAATGCGTACTGAATAAGGTATTAGATTTTAGAGATTTTTACCTTTGACTAGCTTGTCTGATGAGATCTGATATAGATCGAAACCGTCACAAGATGTTTAGGTGAAATCCTACAAAGTTAGTTAAGAAATTAACTACACTATTGTTAATAGTCCGTACAAGTATTGGGCATACATTTCCAAATGTTTGTAACATTATTTCAGCTCGGCAAGTCTGTGACACCGTAAGTTGAGAGGAGTATGCTTCGCCCTTTGGTCAGTAGATGGCGTTGCCGTCTGTTACCCATTCATACATGTCAGATTTTTTCTTCGTTTCCATATGAACAAGCAATTGCACAAATGAATTTCAATACAAACAAGCATTTTTAATGAAAAGGCGTCATAGTATCTTTTTTTAATTAAATAAAAACCAAAAAAAAATAATTATTTAAAATGAGTAGTTCCGATGAGGAGCTACCAGATTCTATCCTGGATGCAGCAAATATCGTAAGTTTGAATTTATTACCAGCAAAATCTCGTGAAAAATATGAGAATTAATATAGTCATTTCGAAAACTGGTGCTCCAGCAAGGAGACAAAAAGTATTAAAGAAGAAGTGTTCTTGGCCTATTTTGCGGATTTGCAAAAAACATATAAACCTAATACTTTATGAAGTAAGTACTCTATGTTAAAATGTGTCCTCAAAGTAAAAAGGAACCTTGATTTAAGTTCATATTTTAAGCTAACATCACTACTTAAACACCAAAACGGGGATACCGGCCAAAAAAATCAAAACTTTCAGCAAAGAAGAAGTTTCAAGATTCATGAAAGAAGCACCTGATAATATTTACCTTCTAATAAAAGTTGCTACAATTATTCCATTAGCCGGTGCTTGTAGGAGAGATGAACTTACAAAAATAATGATTGATGACATACAGGATAATGAAAATTTGATAGTGGTGAAAATTCCTGACAGTAAAAATAACACTTCCAGAATCTTTGTAGTGTCCGATGAAACAAATAACGGACTTTATCTGCAATTGTACTGTAAATATGCAAATTTGCGAAAACCCCGCACAGACGTTTTTTTGTCCAGTATAAACAAGGAGCATGCAGTACGCAATGTGTGGGAATAAATTCAATAGGTAAAATGCCTTCAGAAATTGCTGCATACCTGAAATTAAAAAATCCAGAAGAGTACACTGGACATAGTTTTCGTCGATCCTCTGCGACTATGTTAGCGGATTCTGGAGAAGGAATTACCAATATCAAGCGACTTGGGGGCTGGAAATCAACGGCTGTAGCTGAGAGCTACATTGATGAATCCACAAATCAGAAAAAGGACATGTCGAATAAAATGTTGACCGTGAACAACTCCCCTCCTGAGCTAAGTCAACCTTCATCAAGCCGTACAATAAGCGCTTCCAAAAGCCACCCGCTAAATGAAATTACAGGTTCTGCAATTAATTTACAATATGCTAATAACTGTTCTTTTGTTGTAAATGTTATGAACAAATAATTCCCATTTATAAATATGTTGTAGTAGTTCTTTCAGATTAAACATAATTTAAAAAATAATCATTGCTTTAATATTGGTATTATCTGACGCTCGTAGGAAATTTTTTTTCCTAACGCTTGCGCAAAGTGACGTTTCTGAAAATAACTAAATCAACATTAACAGGTGGGAAAGGCCCGAAAAATGTGTTTCCCGCTAATATCTGCCAAAATATGCGAATTGAAGAATTTTTGTTTAGACAAAAAATGAAGATCGCCTTGTAATCTATAAAAATGGTTTTAATTTTTTTTTCGAAAAAACGATAGTTTTTGAGATAACAGGACCCAAAAGTCCTCTCATTTCAGCTGCCGCTCTATCCTTAGAATGCCGCTATCTTTATGGATTCACTTATAAGCGGGCGGACAAATTGTTCCATTATTCGGGCAATAATGTACATTTTTAAATCATTCAAAGTTCATCGAAATGAAAAAACCCCTATCATTGCATATGAGTTTGGGTCCATTCTGATTTTTCTAGAATATTAAAAAAAGCGGTCAAAGTTTTTTTTTCACAATATTTTAAGAGTATCTCATTGATTTATTGATATTTTTTGAAAAAATGGTTTGTTATTAACATTTTTTTTTTATAATGAGACCTTAGCAAGTGTTCAATGATCCCAAAAAAATTCCTTTACCATCTTTCTTGCGTTTTGATAAAAAATTGTTTTTCCATCTTCATTTTTTCGCCGTTTCCGGCTATCGATCCAGTGTGGAATACTATACATATTTCGACGGCCGTTTTTTCGAAAAATATTGGTGTTGAGAAAAAAAAAAGTAAAGACCATTTTTGTAGATTTAAAGGTGATTCTTTTTTTGGAAAAAAAAAGCTCTAATTCGCATTTTTTGGGAAACCCTATTTTTATTTGAGGGGCCATTTTTAGCGGGTTTCCCCACGTCTGAATCGTGATAAACTTTTTCTTGCTCGAAAACATACGCGAAAACCTAAGAATTGCGCCACAAATGAAAACTGTACAGATTTATTTACAGCTTTGGGTACTTTCAGATCTTCAGTTACAGGACCAGTAGGACGATTTAGTTAAATTTAAAGTTAGTTTATTAAATTGCAACAAATATACCATTTTTAAATAATATTTAATATTGTCCAGAATTTCATTGTTACTATTATCAAAAAATACGATTTATACTTACTACTTTGCGGTTCGAATGCCAAATACTGTGGATCAACCTTCAAATTTCCAATCCTTCCAGACCCGACACTCTCTTGGACCACTTTGTGCACTTGCTCATCTGTGTCTTCACCATCGGTGGAAAGGGCGCGTCCCTTTTCAGCCATTGCTTTATCTAACTGGAGGTTCATCACCGCTATTATATTGTTATCGTCGAAAAAAAAGGTTTAAAAAAAAGTTTCAAAAAAAAAATTTTGATATAGAGGCCCTTTTTTTGAAAATTTGGAAGACATCCAAAATAAAAAAAAAATTTAAAAATGTTTGTCAAAATTTCCCCAAATTAATCTAAAAATTTTTTAAAATTTTGATTATAACAAAAAAATTTTTTTCCCCAAAATTTTTAAACTTATCTCAGATTTTAAAACCGAGTTATAACCGCAATTTTTTAAAATTTTGGGGCTTTAACTGAAATTTTACTTTAAATTTGCCCTAACTTTAAACTTTTGAATTATAACTTTTAAGAAAATAGGAAGAATTTTGTAAAAAACCGAGCCAAAATCAATTTTTTTTAAAAATTTTTTAAATATCTAATAATTTTAAAATAAAATTATGAGATATAACTCTGAATTTTTAAATTCCAAGTTATAACTAGGAATTTAAATTCTGAGGTATAACTTGGAATTTTAAAATTCTCAGTTATAACTCGGAATTTTAGTTTAAATTTACCTTAATTTTAAAATTCTGAGGTATAACTCGGAATTTTACCTTAAAATTCCTGTTATATCTCAGAATTTTACCCTAAAATTTTGATATATAAGAAAGCATTTGAAACCAAATTTTGAGATATACCTCGAAATATTAAAAATCTGAGTTATATCTCGTAATTTCACTTGGAATTTACCCTAATTTTAAAATACCGAATATTATTTTAACATTTTGAGATATAAATAAGCATTTTAAAGTAAAATTCTAAGTTATAACTCGGAATTGAAATATACCTCGGAATGTTACTAAAAATTTATCCTCTTTTTATAATTTTGAGTTATAACTTGGAATTTTATCTTAAAATTCCGAGTTACGTCTTTTTTACATCAATTTTAAAAATCCGAATAATAACCCAGAATTTTACTTTAAAACTCTGAGATATAAGTAAGCATTTTAAGAAAAAAATCCGAGTTATAGCTCGAAATTTTAAAATTTTGAAATAGAACCAGGAATTTTAAAATTTTGAATTATATTTAAAAATTTTAAAATTAGAAGTTATAATTTAAAATTTTACTTTAAAATTCTTACATGTATCTCAGAATTTTAAAATTCTGAGATATAAGTCAGAATTTTAGAGTAAAATTTTGAGTTATACTTTGAAATTTTAACATACTAAAGGGTTTTCAGCCAAAACATGCCTGCCACCATGTACAAGGTTATTATAATTAAAAACCAATAAGGCTGGGTGAGAAAGGGCACTCGTCGTAACAATTTTAACGTTAACGGGAAAGTGTCGTGTTTGCCAAAACACATTTTTAGTATTCATACTTACTCTTGTAAATTTTCAACTATGATTCTTCGGTATCCAGGTAATTTATTAAACACGGGCTGAAAATTGGTAGAGATGGAGTTGCTAAGGTCTTCGTATTCAAGGTTCCTGGTTTGGGAGCGACGAAGTTTTCGCCCAGCTCTACCAGTTTGACTTTCACCATGTAGCCAAGACCTGGTGCTTCGGTGGTGGTTTGATAGTCGTAAACTTCGTCTGAAAGAAAAATAAAGCAATTTTAAAATGATAGGATTGAGAAGCTGATATATTCGAATTTCATTGCGAGTCGCATAAGGGGAAATGGTCAACGGGAGTAAAGTTCAATTTCATTGTTTCAAAAGTTATGAGAAAATAAAAACAAAAGATGTAAGAAGAGAAATTTAAAAAAATTTTTTTAAAGTTCGGTTTCAAAAAATACGAATAAAACATACTTTTTTTTAAATAAACACCTTTTTTAAATATTTTTAATTCCAAAATTCTTCAACTTTTTTATTAATAATAATGCTACCTAAAACCTAATAGTTTTTCCAATTTTCATTTTTCTAAAAAAAAAATTTTCAACTTGCAAAAAAATTACATCCCTTTTTTGGGAGAAGTACACTTATATTTGATATTGAAAGATGACGTAAAAAATATGCAAGGAATTTTAATTAGATTACAGGGTGTCAAAATAAACGAATATATTTGGATCATTTTAAATTGAAAAATCTCGATTTTTTTAAATGGCGCACCTAAATTATTATTTTTTCTGAAAGATCTTACAAAAACCCACAACTTTTATTAAGTATGTCATATACCTATTTTTAATACTTTGGATTTATTTTAATCTTTTCCAATATTTACCCTTTTTTCTGTCTAAGACTATTGCTATAACATTAGTTGGCCATTTTTAAATTTTAAATTACAGAAAAGTAAATAATAATAAACCTATTACACAAATTAACTTTTTAATTATTATTATGGCGAATAAATGTTCAAAAATATGCCCTTCTACTGGATACATGTTTAGTCTTTTCGTATATTTTCTTGGACGTTCCTTAGCATAAACGGTGTTATTCTCCTGCACGCGTCCCGAATCCTATTTTCCATATCTTCTGGTGTTGTAGGAGGATTCACATAAACACAATCTTTAACATATCCCCACAAAAAGAAATCTAGTGGTGTTAAGTCACATGATCGAGGGGGCCATCCAATGAATCCACCTCTACCGATCCATTTCTGTGTAATGATTATTTAAAAATTCTCGAACTTCTCGATGGTAATGGGAGGAGCTCCATTTGCTGAAACCACATTTGTTGGATCTCAATGTTATCAAATTCTTGAAGAAGTTGAGGTAAATCATTCTGCAAAAAGTTTAAATATCTAGGCCCGTTAACTGTTTCGCGAAAAATATGGTCCAATAAATTAAAGTGTTTTTACCACACCACACATTAAGTGACCAATGGTTTTGGTTTTGCACTTCCCGTACCCAGACTGGATTAACTGTTGAATAATAGTGCATGTTATGACGATTAACTGCACCATTACTGCGAAAAGTAGCTTATCGGAAAACATTATTTTAGACAAAAAATTTGGATCGGCCTCATTGCTTCATTTATAACGGTGCAGAAGTTTACCCTTGTTCAAAATCGCGGCCTAGAAGTTCTTGTGTAGTTCCATGTGGAAGGGATGATATTTGTATTTTCTAGTGGTGTGGTTAACTGTAGATTGGGATGTACTCACATAAGCTAGCTACTTGATATTGGACCTGGGGATTATCTTGAACTTGAAGTAAAATTTCCAATTCTTTTTCCTCATTGGTAGCATTCCGGTTTACCACTTTCCGTTTTTCATATTCAATACTACCACTAGCATTAAACCGTTCCATTAAACACTGAAGAGATTGCCTAGTCGGTACACGTCTATTAGGGTACTTCGCCTTGTAAAGTCTTACTGCCAACAAAGAATTTCTTTGCGCCTCACCCAGTATATAAATCATATCAATTAATTCAGCTTTAGGAAAATCCATACTTATTTTTTTTTTTAATTTACTGACACCACAATAAATTTTATGAATTTATTTACTCAGATGTCAATGTCATTTTGTCATGGCCAACTAATGTTATAGCAATAGTCTTAGACAGAAAGAAGAGTAAATATTGGAAAAGTTAAAATAAATCGCAAAGTATTAAAAATAGGTATATGACATACTTAATAAAAGTTGTGGGTTTTTGTAAGATCTTTCAGAAAAAATAATAATATATATGGTGCGCCATTTAAAAAAATCGAGATTTTTCAATTTAAAATGATCCAAATATATTCGTTTATTTTGAACACCCGTAGCATCTAATTAAAATTCCGTTGCATATATCTTTTACGTCATCTTCGAACAACGCTAATATCAAATATGAGTGATCTACCTTCAAAAATAATGGCGCTATCGTAATTTTTTTGCAGTGTGAAAATTATTTTCTTTTAGAAAAATTGAAATATTGGAAAAACTATTAGGTTTAGGTATGCATTATTATTAATAAAAAAGTTGAAGAATTTTAAAAGGAATTGAAAACAAAATTTAAAAATAGGGTGTTTCATTTAAAAAAATTTATGTTTTATTCGTCACGCTTTTTTGAGCCACCCTGTATACTTTAAAATAATTTTAAATTGTGCATCCTAAGAATCTTTACACCTTTTGTATTTACTATTTTCTCATAACTTTGGAAATCAATGAAATAATGAACTTTACTCTATCGTTGACTCACCCTGTACTAGAGCTGGGCTACTATCGATATATCGATATTTTAATCGTATCGATATTGCTAAGCCTTCCTCTGTACTTTTACTTACCATTTCCGCAAGACTTAATGCATATTCTCGCCGTACTAACAACAGGCGTGACTTCGTGCTTTCTGATCTTCTTGTTGACGCTGTTAAAAGCACCCCCTTTTACCGGGAACATCATGAAAAGACACTGGTCGTCGGTAAAGGCTAAATCTCTTGCGTCATTAGTTTGCCTCTTTCTGGAGAAGGACAGGGTTGTTACACCATTAACGATACGACCTAAAAAAATATTTCCTGATGAGGACACCAATCAGTGTCAAAACGTCGGTATCTTCGTTAACGTTTCTTACCACTCATATTGTAAATATTCTGGCTGGCATCCAAAAACGGTTGAGTATACCCGGTGATCCATGTGTCCATTAAGAAAGGCCTTCCCGTTTTGTCGACCCAACCCAGGATGGCGTCCGTCTGCGACATCCTTTCGTCATTCGAAAAGGCGATGCCTGTCCATGTGTCCGTGTTGCTTGTAGTAATGGTAAACCTAAAGATAAAATTATATAAAATAGGGATAGTCAACAAAGGCTAAAAGCTGAAGTACTAATACTGTGGATGGTTCAAGAAAGGGAAAGGTCAATAACTTCTACATATACACCAAAGTCTTCTTTGTTTACGCCACTCTTACCGAATTTCATCTTTCCTTGGTATTAATTCCCACTTTGCGGAATATTCACAAGTATAGTTTTCGGGGACACAGTTCTTCGGCACCTTCCATTCACCCCCACAGTCGGTGCTCTGCGCTGTGTCACTAGTAGCCGCATCCCCGGCTGGCATGACCTCTTTTTTTCTTCTACAAATAAAAAATGCGAAAATAAATATGCCCTAATAAATCATTTTAATTAAAAGAATAAAACCAAGGAAGTTTAAAGGTGTATGGAAGCTCAATACTGTAAAACAAAATTGTCCAGGCGTGCAGGGCAGCGGGAATAGGGGGGTTGGCCCCGCGGAATTTGCGCAATGAATGTAGCAGGGCCGGATTTTAAATTCTTTGTTACTATCTATAAAATTGACATCATCAAATGTCAAATTCCAACATTCACTGTTTTTTTTTTATTTTTTTGCACAAAATTGTTGGTTATTAAAGGATACTACTATAGAATATTTAAAATTATTTAATATTAGATTTTATATCATCTGATATAATATTGAAACAATAGATGGCGCCACTTTACTGCCTTCTATTTAAATGGTCGATATTTTTGGAAGTTTTGTATTTTTACCAAAAATTTTTGTAAATAAATAACACGATTTTTTAAAATAAATTTAAACATTGTATGATAGTATTATTACTTATCACAATTTTGTGATAAAAGAAGGCAAGATAGTGTAAATGAGTTTAATCTAATCCTAAGATTCTTTTTAACTTTTTTATAACTGCTTTTTAGGCATATACTCTTCACTAATAACAAACATTCATGAAACAGAATAAAAGTGGTTAAAAATGTTTAGTAACCTTTTGGTACCTGAGTATCCATTGTAACAGTATCCGTTAAATATTATGTGTGTACAGTATGTCGAGCTTAAAAGTTGATAATGCAAGATTAAGAAACCAAAAAAATCTAATTTATTTTAAACAAATGGTATTGTCTCGAAAGTTACCTTCCGATTTTGATCAAATTTGTATACAGGGGTTTGGGCTGATTACAAATCTGAAAAATATCTTTTGACAACGTTTCGTTTCCGAGATTTCGTTATCAAAGTTGAAAATTAAATTAACCTCATTTTCACTATATTCTCCCTTCTTTTTGTAATTTTGATTTTTACATAAAGTGGCACACGATATTTTATAAACACCTTTTAAAACCTTGTATTTTTATTTTTTTTCCATTAAATTGCGAACTTTTAAGTTCAAAAGCAGCAGCCACATTTGCTTAAAAAATAAAAGGTAAAAAAGGTGTAAAATAAACATAAAAAAGTTTTTAAAAGGTGTTTGTGAAATATTGTGGCCAATTTAGAGTAAAAATCAAGAATTTTGTGCAAAAAGAAGGAGGACTAGTGTAAATAAGGTTAGTTTGATTTTCTTTTGATGATGAATATCTCAAAAACGAACATGCGAATTTTTTAGATTTGTAATCAGGCGCAGGCCCCAAAAACCGTACCAAAATTTACTCCTTTCATTCAATTAGAGGGACTGTATTATTAAAATTTGCCTGGTCTGCCCAGTAATTAATAATTTTGATCCTTTAAAGAGTATAAATTATTAAATGAAATAAAAGTACCTAAATGTAAACCTTATTTCTTTTTAATAATCCACAGAAATACACAAACATTGTGAAAATCATCTAAAAGATAGTTAAGATTGCCTTACTTTTCTCACTAATATTTCCTACGAAATTTTCATTTTCTGTTATTCATAATTGATATATTATTACGTCTTATAAGAAGCACCTAATTTAAATATAACAAATACTTACCTAAAGTTAAAAAGACGGGTATGTTATCCTTGGATTTGCAAGACAAAACCATACAACTCTAGTCATTTTGTTACATATTATAATAAAAACAATAAAACAAAATTATAGTCACAATTTAATAAACACTAATCACTAAAATAAGGTTTTGATCAATCCAAAAAACGGTACTCCGGTCTCTCATAAAATTATAATGTGTTGGCTAACTTCACACCCTGATTTATCAGGTGTAAGTAGACAACATATTAAATTATTTCGTGGAATTATGTTATTGCGCAGAATCGGCGGGGCCAACTCTGACAGTTATTTTCATACTGGGCTGGACATTTTTTGATCGAATGGGCCATAGCATTGGGCTTCCATACACCTTTAAACTTCCTTGTATAAAACTCTAGAATATTTATTGCATTTTATAGTTGGATTAAGCACTGTTGAGGCATTTGATAAAAAAGAACTAATAAAATTGTTGAATCAGTAATTTAGAGTTTTTTTAATGAAACAAATTCTTCTTTAGCCTACAAAAGTCATTAATAAAAGAGAGAGTGGTTTTACTTAAAAACCATGGTAACCGTCGTAAAATACCATTTCCAGGCATTTTAACAGCAAAAAAGCAAAGTGCTTTATTTAACCTCTTAAAAGCTCACTTTAAAAAACCAGTACCTGCAACAATAATTAGATATAAACTCACCAAAGAAATTAAGAGAAACTACACCTCTCTGGCTGGCATGTCCATGGTATTTGAGCTCGTCTGGCTTATAGAAATCTCTTTCTGAAGCTTGAGAGGTTTCGACTCCAGACTTTGGAATATGTACATATTTACCTAAAAATGTTTTATTTTAAATAAAAAGACGTATTGTTACGATATGACAAATATAAATAGGTATGTGGTAGCATTTTTAAAGAATTTTCTAGTATTTTTTCCGTGTTTTATAGGGCGTAGTACAAGAAAAACAAGGTGATGTTTCTGGAATATTATAGAACAATAGGAACAGTATATGTAAGGACCACGGTCAACCGTAGTTACTTATACAGGGTGTCCCAGAATATGTGGACAATCCTTCGGAATCTAATAGAAAACCTTTTTTTAGTTAAGGGGAAAGTTATCCAAAAATAATATTGTTGAGCCTTTATCATACAGGGTGTTAAAAAATTGCTATTATTGTGCGGAGCTAGTCCGTCCCTGGCTAACTAAATAAGCCAAATATGATTTATTGGGTTCATTTTAAGAAGACCTATCTGTTATCTATAAAATTTAACGCCTAGTATTTTAAAAGTTATTAAAAAAAAAAGATATTTAGGGTCGTCCGTTATGTACCTGTATCTCCGTAGGGAAGGCTCGAAAGTTTATGGGAACTTGTCACAATATTTTTGGATTGTCTATTATACTTCAAGTGCAAAATTTCTGTCAAAGACGCATCGCTCGCCTTTAGAGTGCCTCGGGTTGTGTGGGGTCAGGGGAATCAATTCCAGTGGCGTGTGCATTTCAGAAAATAAATGATAAAATTTCGTCAAAACATGAAAATATTTTTTACAAGCAAAAGTTATTTTCCCACATTTTCATCAACCCTTCTAACAATATTATTTTGGTAATATTTGGATTAATGAAAAATTTAATTTTTTTGCTTAATTTTGCACACCTCCTATTTTGAGGTCAAATTTGAGGTTTTTTGTGATTTCTCAACGTTTTCCGAAAAAAAATATATTTTTTACTTTAATTTTACCTTTTCCGATTTTATTTTGCTACATGAAAAAAATAATAAAATTTCAGTCTTAACATAAATTAAAAAAGATGTAAAAACAGAACGATAGACAATCCAAGTTACACCGACTTGCCAATTCACCACCGATCTTGCAAATTCAATATTAAATACGATATTTACACGCATTGCTTCATCAAAAATATCCACTATATAAAGAACACAAAAGCCCTGAGATCATCAGCTTGTAGAATCCAATAACTATTTCGGGTCTTTTGAGTTCCATATTTAGGATTTCCATATCGAGGATATTTTTGATCAAACATTGCGGGCAAAGCGAAACAAGGTTCGCATACTTTATAAAAATGTCATAAAGAAAACTATTACAACTTGGCAACAGGCCAGAATTTCGAGTTTAATTCGGACGGAAACGTTTTACCTACTTTTTATTAAAAAATAAGGTTTTTCCGTACTTTTTGAGTGTTTTTTTTTAATATTAAGTTAATATGAGTTTTTTAAATACGTTTTCGTGCAAATGATTTACAATGAATTTAAAGTAATATGTCGTAAAATGAAATTAAACAATTCAATTAATATTCTTTTGAAATACTATAAGTTTAACAATCGGAAAGTAGAGAGTGTGCAAAAAATAGCGAAAAAATCGCATTTTCCAGTATCCGAATAATTACTAATATTGTTTATTTGTCTTAAAACTCTGAATACCGTACGCGAAAAAACTTTTGTTAAAGTTGCACATTTCTCTGCAGCATCCAAAGTGGTTAGTTCTGGATTTCGTTCCCGAATCCCATGGTAAACATTTTTTACCATTATTCCTTCTTTTAACGTTAACTGAGTTTTTTTTTGTAGGCGAATAACTAGTTAAAGATTAGTTATTATTCATAGTTTACTGAATTAAAAGCACTTAACAACACAAAATCTTTATATACAATTATATACACTAAGTAAGATAAACTATAATATAATTGGCACAAAACAATATTTATATACTACTATTACTAGACATTTATAATATTTAGAAAATACCCTTTATTGCAATTAAAATTTAAACCTACAAAATCTGTCCATAATCACTAATAACTAAATAAAATCATCGAACAGCACAAAAACCCTGTCGATACGCATATTTTCAAGTCTCTTCAAGTTGTAAACTAAGGAATGTGTGTTGCCACTTTTATTGCCTTTTTGATAACAATGATTTTAATACATATTGGCGTGTTATCGCTAGCTGTTAACTTATTTTCGCGAATTATGACAACGTGGCGATGAAACTTTTGGCCGGTTCACTGTTATTTGAGCGGAAAAGTATATCATAGGCTTAAAAATCATTTGCTAGTGTTAAATTTTTATTTAGCCGCTTCGTCGGTTGGGTGGCCGGTATAAGATGAGTCACTGACAGAAATTTTGGACTTTAGGTATAGTTATAACTTTTTAAAGAAAGCGTCTTTACGAGTACTTTAAACGATTTTTTTAATAACATTTTTTTATCGAAAATTCGTGGCAATTGTCAATTAGTTTATAAGCAAAATATATTTATAACTTTAAACAATTGCTAAGAAAGCCCAAATGATCCGATTTTTAATTTTAAAAAAAGAATTGGAAGCTTGAGGTGAGGTGAACAAATCAAATGTCAAAGTTTGATTTTCTGGACTCTACTCAATTTGCAAACTTGTTTTTTTTTTCTCGAACGAAAGTACAAAAACTAGTAAGCCGAACTTACCGAAATTTAACGTGATATTTCACCATGGTATGACGTTCTCTTTGGCCAAATATGGAGCTTCTCAGAAAAATCTGAAGGATCCAAAAATCACGCAGAAAAAACTACGCTTTTTCTGGTTCATTGTTTGTTTATTGCTTTTTGCAACAAGCGTAATCATATTTTGATTTTTAACTAATTCTATCTTGTATAAAATTTATTTAAAAAAATCTTACTACAATTTTTTCCTACGACCAATACTTACTAAATTTTAAGCGGTTAAAGTGGAAAAAATCAATTTTTTACACCTTATATATTTAACAAATATTCTACACGTTTCTGAGAGAGAGCATATCAAATTTCTTATTATACAGTGTGTCAAAAAAGTCTGGAATATTGCTAATATCTTCCAAGCCGCTCGTAATTTTTCGACGAAAAAATTTTGCTGGCAACACAATTTTAAAAAAACGTCAGATAAATGTAATTTCACTTTCCAAAAATACAGGGAAAGCCAAAAAGTAGTATCAACTTAGGTTTTTTAAATGGAAACCCCTGTATATTTTTATGTATTCGAATAGATCTTTTCAAGCCAATTTCAACGGTATACAGTTTTATTTGTTTATCTGTCAAACTGATCGAATTATACGATTTAAAATTTTTCGAATAAGCTATAATTTCTACAAAGCACTTGAGAGCTAATTTTAAATAGGAACATAAAAAAAAAGTAAATTATGTAGATGTTTCAACTTTAACAGGTTTTATTTCTTTAAAACGACAAGTTTTAATAAACGACCAAAAACATAATTCCAAACTGAAATTTTACAAACGGGAACACGTCTTGCAGTAACAATTAGATTACACTACTTTATCAAATGTTCAAATTGTCTGCCATTGTTAGCTAGACAATATCCAAGCCTGTCCCTAAATTCTCGTAAAAGGTTATCAAAATTTTTCCAACGAATCTCACGATTTGATTTCTAATTTTTATTTTTAAGTGATCAATGTTTTCCGGCCTATCTTTATAAACTTTTTTTTTTAAATCCCCCAAAAATAAAAGTCCAAAGGATTTAAACCGAGACCTGGCAGGCCATTCAATAGCGCCCCTTCTCCCTATCCACCGATTTGGAAATTCTCGGTTCAGGAACTGACGCACCTGCAAACCAAAATGTGCGGGAGCACCATCTTGTTGGAACCAAATGTCTCTTCTATTTGGATATAGGATTTCTAACTGTGGAATGACATGTTCACGCAATAATTCCAAATAAAGTTCTGATGTAAGATTTCCCGCAATAAAAAATGGTCCGATAATATTATGACCTATGATACCTGCCCAGACATTCACTTTTTGTGGTCTTTGCGTGTGTGCTGCAGACCAATATCTACAGTTATGTCTGTTGACAATACCATGAAGCATAAACGTAGCTTCATCAGAAAAGAGAATATTTTGAGAAAATTATGCTCAGCATTCCACCTCTCCATCATAATTTCGCAGAACTCTGCACGTCTATCGAAATCATCCTCTGTAAGTTCCTGAACCAAATGAATCTTAAACGGACGAATTTCACTTCCAAATAAATTTTTGACAGTAAGTAACATTATGATCCAGTCCATATTGGCAAAGCGATTGAGTGGGATTCTCTTGAACATGCAGTAAAATATCTATTGCCGTATCACCACCAGTAGCTGTTTTCGGTCGGCCTGATTTGGGTCTGTGATTTACATTTCCCCCGTTTCGTTAAATTTCTTAAGCAATTTACTTACAAACGATTGAGTAATTGCGGGTCGATTCGGATAAATATGATTAAATAAATCACACACTTCTGCTTGTGATCTCTTGCGATCACCGTATCCAATCATCATAAGTATCTCAATATTCTTTTTCAGTTAAAGCCATCGTTCTACTAATTAAAATGACTACTGTTGTAATTAGAAAATTTTACACAAAATGTCATTTAAGTCAACTGACATTAACAGATAAGTACCTGTATAGCCGGAAAACATTGATCACTTAAAAATCAAAATTAGAAATCAAATGCGTGATCAGTTTGACAGATAAACACATAAAACTGTATACCATTGAAATTGGCTTGAAAGAACTATTCGAATACATAAAAATATACAGGGGTTTCCATTTAAAAAACCTAAGTTGATACTACTTTGGCTTTCCCTGTATACTTTGGGAAAGTGAAATTACATTTATCTGACGCCTTTTTTAAAATTGTGTTGCCAGCTAAATTTTCGTCAAAAAATCAAGAGCGGCTTGGAAGATATTGCAATATTCCAGACTTTTTTGACACCCTGTATACATTTCTACGAAGGGTTTCCAGCAAAGACATGTCTGCCACCTATTGCATCCAACCAACAACAGGTAGGGCTTGGTCTATAGGTTACCAAATAAATTAAAGCCTATATATAACCTGTCAACTTAGTAAAATGTTAGTCAAATATACATGATGTACTGCTGGTTAGTGCCAAATACCAGATTGTTTTCACATATCCTTTAGATAGCTAGGTTTTCATATTTTTTTTACATTTTAAACAAATTATAAATTTTATTTTAAAATTGGCATTTCCTACAAAACTTGTTTATTAAAAATATGATAATTACTTTATACAAATGATAATACGAGATCAACACATCTTCTCTGGAATTAGAATACTTTATGTCCCATTTTTTTCCTATGTTGAGGTTTCCAAATTAGTCTAGGGTGGGAATGAATCTAATTGTAAGTTAATAAATCAGGGTATAATTAACACAATTTATTTTCTGTTTGCAAAGAAGCAAAGTTGGTGTTTGAACTAAATTAGTTTTTGTCTAAAAGAATTCAAATATTTTTATATTTATTGTTACAATATTTTTAGAAGCTCTGCATCTTTTTTATTTTAATATTTATAATATCTAGGCATGTTCTTTTTTCTAGCAATTTATCTTGCGCTGAATCATCGTATCGTTTTTTAACTTATTATCATATTGTTTCCTTTTGTCCAGCTATAGATCTATCAAAAATTTATTAAACCTGCCTTTCTTCTTTCTTACTAAATATGATAAAAGTTTTCAACAAGAACCAAAATTCTTTGTTTATACTAGAGTTCTTATTAAATTTGATACTTTTTTTTGTTTGATTGCTTGAAAAAATATTAAAAATGTTTATTTTTTCATGCCTCTGGCCATTGGCGTCTCTACTATTTTCTATTTTTTTTATCTAAAAAGTAAAACACACTAGATATATACCAAACTATTATCTTTAAGAAGAACACCTCTCTAAATAAAATTTGATCAAATATCAAATATAAAAATAGTCCGATTTTTTCGGAGGGATAATGCTCCAAAAAAATCTTTTTTCGCAAATGTTAAAAGATTTTGGTTAGTGGGTCCCGTGTCCCACTTTTTAGATAAAATATAGCCCTGTTTATTCATCGTTTTTAAAAGAAAAATAAATTATTCAAAAGAAACTTTAAAACCTTATTGGTCGGTACAATCGAAAATGCTTTCTTTATCTAGGTTTAAGGTTAGGTTTAAAGTGAGTGGACTTTTTACGCCCTCCACTGCGACCGCTCGGTCTATTGTGGCTTACACTTTTTTACATTTCTTCCAATAGGATCAGACTTCTAATAAATCCGATATCAGATTGGGAGACAGTTCTTACATCTCCTCTTACTCGTGTCGCCACCGGACACGAGCACAATGTGTTCTGATGTCCCTGTCTCCTGGAGAGTATGACGAGCAGACGATTAGATCCATCATGACCTCCTCTCCCGGTCTAGTGACGTGGGTAGCTACCAGGTCCTGGTTACAGGAACCAGATGTTCTTTCTGAGGTCGCATCTCCGGCCTTACCCTATGAAAACGTTCCTATCCGCTTTCTGTTTAAAGCCAGGAAACCCTTTTCCCTATAAAGGCGGTTCTGTCCGCCTTCTGTTTGGATTCAGGGATCCCTACCTAAGCACCTGTTTGGGATGGATTAGCCCTCCCCGTGAAACAGGCGCCGGTGACTTCAGGGGCACCCTGCGGTGTGCCGTGGAGAATCTTATACCGTTCGGACTCCTCGTATCTACAGGGTGGCCCACCACATTCGCCTCGGTTTTTCTACGAGAAATGAAAAGAGTTGGAGAAAAACTTTTAGCACAGTCATATGTTGGTCTGTGGGGAGCATATTTTAAAATTATTTTGAAATATACAGGGTGATCCAAAAAAAAGTACATAATCAAAGTTATATTTTTTCTTATGGAACACCCCATATTTTTTTATTTTTAGATACTATAGACCAAATAAAGGTGAGTTATTGTTATAATTCCTATACCTAAAACTGACCGTTTCTGAGAAATTTAGAGAAATTAAAAAATACAGACCATATTTTAAAAACTGTTTACACCCTGTAACATATAAGGAGCTGCTCGTAATTAAATTTACTGCTTAGCTTAAGGGTTTAAGTTAACTATTACATAAAAGTTTTACCTCAATATTATACAGAGTGGTGAAAAAAATTGCCTCAAAGTTTGAACATACA
The DNA here is from genome assembly GCA_019359885.1 of Listronotus oregonensis. NCBI lineage: Eukaryota > Metazoa > Arthropoda > Insecta > Coleoptera > Curculionidae > Listronotus > Listronotus oregonensis. Next base: position 40,494 of record JAHBCN010002681.1, read on the forward strand.
TTTTATTAAATAACTTCCTAAAGTTAAATCGAACACCCTATATTTAGTGGCCTATTTTGACGCAGAACTAGATGCCCTTTAAAACTATATTAGGGTTTCCTATACCTATCTCTTCTGCTTTTTATGCAAAAGACGTTTTTATATTTGACTTATGAATAATTTCTTAAAAATGGAACACTCTGTACTGTATAGGATGACGCCTGTTAAAATACCTTTGGGCATATACTTTTGATGCAAATAAACATATTTCTTGACACTCACCGATTACCAAAATCATTTCATCTTCCTTATTTTAACTAATTAAAATGTAAAAATCATTCAAAACGATTATAATTTTAAACTACTCGTAGCTTAATCAATGATAATCGTTTGATTAACAAGTGTCACTGTCAAATATTTTTGTTTGCAAATAATAATTAACGTAATCTAGGTCAAAGCCTACTATTATTGAAAAAATATAAATATAATCGTACTTTTGGTGATAGTCATATTGAAATGTATGTTTTTATTGACCCCATTATAATATTATTTTGGGATTTAATTAACCATAAAGTCCAATACATTTGCTAAGAAACAAGGGCATTTGAACATATTTCGTTTCAACAATAATTAAGATGGGTGTACCTTTTACTATATTTTGATTCTTATTTTAAAGAATGCTTTAATATTTTAGAAATGGCAATAAATTGGAGTTTTTACTTTTGCCTGCATTTTGCTTCAGATACATCTTATTTTTAAAAATTTAAACTTGTGCTTTTAACGAATCTACGTGGCCCTTAATAAAAAGGTTTTTTAATTACAGTACAGGGTGTTCCATTTTTAAGATAGAGAAATTATTCATAAGACAAATATAAAAACGTCTTTTGCATAAAAAGTAAAAGAGATAGGTATAGGAAACCCTAATATAGTTTTAAAGGGAATTTAGTTCTGGTCAAAATAGGCCACCAAAATAGGGTGTTCCATTTAACTTTAGGAAGTTATTTAATAAAATGTATGTCAAACTTTGAGGCAATTTTTTCACCACTCTGTATAATTTGGGGTAAAACATGTAATAGTTAACTTAAACCCTTAAGCTAAGCAGTAAATTTAATTACGAGCAGCTCCTTATATGTTACAGGGTGTAAAAGTTTTTAAAAAATAATTTCTCTAAATTTCTCAGAAACGGTCAGTTTTAGGTATAGGAATTATAACAATAACTCACCTTTATTTGGTCTATAGTATCTGAAAAATAAAAAAAAATATGGGGTGTTCCATAAGAAAAAATATAACTTTGATATATACTTCTTTTTTGGGTCACCTTGTATATTTCAAAATAATTTTAAAATATGCTCCTCACAGACCAACATATGACTGTGCAAAAAGTTTTTTTCCAACTCTTTTCATTTCTCGTAGAAAAACCTAGGCGAATGTGGTGGGCCACCCTGTATACTTCGTCGGTATATAAATGTGACGTTGTCAGATATCCGTAAAGGAAAACAAAATGTTTATACGAGTTTATATTGTGGTCAGGAAGTGTGTGTAAATATCAGGATCTACGAGTATGTTTCTTTTTAGTATGATGTTTTTTATTTAATATATTGTACTGAAATCTAGTGGTGACCTCAATCACATCTAGCAGTAAAGTCTGGCTCTGAAGTAACGGTAGAAAAAAGAACATGCCTCGCTGTGGTTACCATTTGTATTAAAAAAAATCGCTGCCTCGGGTTTGCAAGAAAAAAAACTTGGGTTCTTTAAACATTTTTTGAAAATGCATTGGGTTATTGGTTGAGGTAATTTCTGTTGGGGTAAAAATAAATGTTTCCAACGAAAAGCTTTTAAAAATGTGGGTTTAACTTTATACAGTGGCGGCTCTGGGATTTTCAACTTTTTTTTTATCTAAAAAGATAGGGGGATCCACACCAAATAAACTGCTAAAAAAATTAACGGAACACTTTTGTAAAATATTAGCTTGTTGTTTTTAGACAAAAAGGTTATATAGCTTTAATTAAAGATCTTATAAAAATACATAAACTCCCGGACAAAAAAAATCGGCACCCTGGATTTTTTGCTAAGTTTGATACTTTATAACTTTTTTGTTTTTAATCCGATTTTTACAATTCTTTTGCCATTTTATAGTTAATTTAATTGAGAATGTGCTGAATTTTTTCAATGATGGGTCATGTTCGATAGGGCGCTATTATACCGGGTGAATCAATGTGTGTTTTTTTGACCTAAGTTTTAAACACCCTGTAGAGATATTGGGGCTGTTATTTTTAATACTGACAATTTTTTGATAAAGTTACATGTAGTCCTAACATTTTCTTTTTTGGCTCATTTCGTTATCTCTAGTTTTAGAAGAGATACGATGTTTTTAATAAAACTCTGTTTTTAAAGGCATTTTTATAGGGACAATTAAATTAAAACAATACTAAAGTTTAAAAAAATTAGTAACATGTATGACCTTCTCTAGCTTCAATAACAGCGCGCATTTTGCTAGGTAAGGAGTGAATAAGTGTGACGATTCTTTCTTGGGGAATTAAATTATATTCTTGGGCAAGTGCTATCCGTAGCTCTTGTAAAGTGCCTAGCTGCATAGGGCGACGACGAACAGCTCTTTTTAACTGATCCCAAAAATGTTCAATTGGATTTTCCTACATGCAGGCCAGTCTAACCGTCGAATGCCAACCCCATCTAAATATTCATTTACCACCCGTGCAACATGTAGCCTAGCATTATCATGCATTAGTATAAATTGTTCACCGATTAAGGGAGCAAATGGAACTATTGCCTCTTGAAGAATATCTTCAATGTATCGATGTGCATTTAGTGCTCCATTATCCACAAATATGAGTTCAGTTCGTGCATCAATCGAAATACCCGCCCACACCATAACGGAACCACCTTGATAAGATGTTAGCTCTGTTATGGTGCATTCGGCTAAATCTTTCATTGGTCTCCTATATCACGCTCACGACCATCCGGCGACCGAAGACACACCCTCGACTCGTCTGTGAAGAGAACATTACTCCACTGCTCCACAGTCCAGTTTAAATGTTCTCTGGCAAATCGTAACCGTTCTCGTCGATGATGCCGAAGTAATCTTGGTTTTTTGCCGGCCTACGTGAACAGAGCTCAGCTTCGTTTAACCTCCTTCGAACCGTTTTGTCACTAATATTGACCCCACGTATCATTCGCAACTCATTTTTTAAAGTCACGGAAGTTGCCCTTCGGTTTCTTAAAGATCTTACCACAAGGAAGCGATCGTCAGCTGCAGTCGTTTTTTTCTTTCTACCAGATCCTTGCCGTCTAGTAAAGTTTCCTGTTTCCAAGTACCTATTCCAAGCATCTTGAACTGTGGCCCTTGGAAATCCCAACGTACGAGCTACATAACTTTTATTATGACCCTCCTCTATTAGGGCAACAATTTTTGCTACGTCTGTTATAGTTAACACCATGCTTACACCAATAACTATTACAACAATTTTCAGGGCTGTCACTGTCTAATACTTATAACAATTACATAAGTTGACTTGATTTAAAAATGACTTGTGATCTAATAAAATATCGTAATTTGCAGAGTTTTATTAAAAACATCGTATCTCTTCTAAAACTAGAGAATTTAAAGAAATGAGTCAAAAAAAGAAAATGTTAGGACTATATGTAACATTGTCAAAAAATTGTCAGTATTAAAAATATCAGCCCCAATATCTCCACAGGGTGTTTAAAACTTAGGTTCCTTAGGTCATATTGATTCACCCGGTATAATAGCGCCCTATCGAACATGACCCATCATTGAAAAAATTCAGCACATTCCCAATTAAATAATCTATAAAATGGCAAAAAAATTGTAAAAATCGGATTAAAAACAAAAAAGTTATAAAGTGTCAAACTTAGCAAAAAATCCAGGGTGCCGGTTTTTTTTGTCCGGGAGTTTATTTTTTTTTGTGATACGGACGTTTTAAGTTTTAAAAATAATCGTTAATATCTCAAAAACTATAAGAGATACCAAAAAATTTATGAAACAAAAAATGCAGCTCTCTAAATTGTCTATAAAAAGTTATATAAATATTTTTGATATGATAAATAATAAGGATATATATATTATATATATATATATATATATATATATATATATATATATATATATATATATATATATATATATATATATATATATATATATATATATATATATATATATAAATTTTTTTTTGCCCCTTTTTTTAATTTTGAAATTTTTTTTTTAAATTTTTTATTGATTAATTAAGTGACACATTGTGAGAAAATGTGTGTCTTTTTAAATATGTAAGCTTGGTCTGAACGTAATTTATTAACGTCTTAAAAGTTACAAATGGACTAAGAGGTGTTCCGTTAATTTTTTTGAGCAGTGTATACACCAGAGGCTATTGTTCTCAAGGGAAATTTTATGCCAATTTTTGCAAAATTATCTGCGTTTTGCTTGAAATTAGAGCATCAGTGATATTTGGGGCTGCATATGGTTTTTAGAAAATGAGATCATTTTTCAAAATTTGGGATTTGACGATATAATTTAATAAAATTTACGAAAAAAATAAATCTCGTTTTTGAAAATTAGAGTTTTCTCGGGGGCGCTGCATTTTTTTGAAAACCCCTAAACCTATATCTGTTTTTTTGGGAAAAAAAAATTTTAAAAACCCCCTTTGCCACCTAACTTTATATTTAGCAACTTTTTGTCAAAAAAGTAAATTAGGTTTTTTTTTTTTATTTGCAAAATTATGCTTTTATTTTAATTTTTTCACAGCTCCCATGGTAAAATCTAGATAACCAATGGTAATGGTATTTGTGTAGCATTTTATTGATGTAACAACCATGATTTTAGCTGTGTACATTTGCTAGGTGTTCGATGGTGAATCAGTAACAATAAGAAAAACGCACATATTCTCAGAAATGTATCATTTACCCATTCATATCATCTAAGTGTAGACGAGAAAACATATATTTATAAAGTTTAGATGTTTAGAAACAGCTGTGCTATTCTGTGTGATATATCTACTTAAGGTTCGGCTAATAAATTGTCAATTTTTGGTGACACTAATTGTTAAATATGTACAGTTCGATATAAAAGATTAAATCAATTGCTTATTTATTTTATTGTCCCTTATTTTTTTTTTTTTTTATAATATGTGCTGACAGGCTAATCACTTGTAGGTTCTTCCTCGTATTTTGATTATTTTTAATTAGAGTTAAAAAGTAAAATTCGCCATTTCGTTGGAAATAAAAATAGGGTGATTCAAAAAAAACATGCCATCGTTTAATGAATTAAATTCCCCACAAAAAAGTCTCATTAAAAATTTTCGCCAGACGAGCCGTTTTCGAGTAATCAAGCTTTAAACATTGATATATTTTTTTGATTTAACTTTTTTATTTTGGAATTTTGTAACTAACAAACAAATAAATATGTAACAAAAAACAATATAGACTCTTAACGGGAATTTATTGCTCTACAAAAAAGGTCTTACATAAAGTTACCATTTCAAAAGTTATTAACAATTAAAATTAAAGAAAAAATTAAATTGTTTTTTTACGGTGTTGACCCAATTTTTTTTTACTCAATGGAACAAATTAATGTTTTATATCATCAAAAATTATTATTTTATTAATCTTATATCTTAAAATAAAGTTCATAATATATCTAAACTTTTCTCGCTTAATAGCTACAAAAAGTTTGTTTAAGTGCCTTAAAATAATTAAAAATCAATTGGGTATATTTTTCGTTTTTTTAAAAACCTATAAAATGATAGCAATATATATATATATATATATATATATATATATATATATATATATATATATATATATATATAAAAATATATATATATATATATATATATATATATATATATATAAAATCTATAGTAACCTAAAAAAAAAAAAAAAAAAAAAAAACATATTTTAAGAAAAAAATGCCCTTTAAAATTCAAACGTCAAGGGGCGCCAAAACAAGCTTTTCGAAGGTCCTCGACGTCACATCCATATAAATAGTAAACCTTATTTGTGTTTCTAATACATTGTCACCTTTTAATTATATAACGGCATTATTAACGTGGCAACAGTCGAAAAAAGTTTAGGTTCTGTTATTATCAAGAAATATTCACAGCTGTTTAAATGAGTAATAATATGTACGAATCACAAAATAAATTTTTTGTGCCCCTTTCGAACATCTGTGAGGTAGTACACCACAAAAAATTTTTTTTTTTTGTGTCCTTGGGGGGGGTTATGAGGAGAAACGATTTTTTTTCTGCAGCAAGATGTGATATCCAAAATAAAAAAAATTTTCTGTTGAAAAACCATTTTAATGTAAGTTAAAAAAGGTTATAATTAACAAATACATAAATACCTACATGAATATATTTTCTCTAATTTGGTTTAAACATCAATAAGTATTTATTTTATTTAACACATAAAATAAATATTACAATGCTGCTTTTGCACCTCTAATTTCTGCTGAATTAAATCGTTTGTCCTTTTTAAATGTAATCCATCACCATAAACATATCCACCATCCATATACAGAGGGTAAATTGTTTGTGGAAGCCTCGACAAATCCTTCGTTAGCCATAATGAATGAAAAAAAATTTATTTAGCCACGCAAAAAAAAACAAAATACTACTTCAAATTCAAATTCAAAATTCTTTATTTCCTTAAAATACATGTATACGAAAACGTCAACACAATCCATTTAAAAAAAAATAATAAAACACTAAAAAAAACACAAATGTAAATCCCCCCAACCCACCACAAATTAATACAATTTAAAAATTCAGCTACAGAGTAAAAAAAATGTTTAAGTAAAACTTGTTTAACTTTAGATTTGAAGACTGAAAAACTCTGTATGGTTTTAATGCTGGGGAGGTGGTTATACAGTTTGGATGGGGTAAAATTCGCAACTGTTGGCCGTAAGAGAGATTTTTTGTGTTATTAAGATATCGGATGTATTTCTGGGTTTACCTATGTTCCCCTCCGAAAACCTAACAGTTAAGTGTAGGTTTTCTTTAATATTTTAAAAACAAGACAAAATATACATAGATGGTATTGTTAAAATCTGTAGTTGCTTAAAAAGTTCTCTACATGAGTCTCTTTGAGATTTAAAAAGAATAGTTCTTATAATGCGTTTTTGAACTAAAAAGATATCCTTGACACCTGCTGAACTTCCCCCAACAAATAATAACAGTAATTTATAGCAGAATAAACCTGTGCGTAATAGTACATTTTTAAAATGTCAATGTCTACAAAATTGCGAAGATTTCGCAGAACGTAACACTTGGTAGATAATCTTGTGCATAAGTTATCTGTATGTTTGTCCACTTTAACTGTGAGTCCATGTGCAACCCCAAGGATAAGGATGAGTCCTTCTCCTTAAGTGATTTTCCATTTATGTGAATGTAAATACTGTAATTCTTAACAGTTGGGGAAAAATTTACAATTCTGTCTTTGACGCATTTAAACTTAGACCGTTTAATTGACAATATCTCCGCATCTCATCTGCACAGTTACTGGCAGCTTCAGAAAGTTTCTCAATACTTTCTGAACTTATTGCGATAGTCGTATCATCCGCAAACTGTGAAACATTACAATTTGTAAGATAGGTATTTAAATCATTTATAAAAAGAATAAATAGTAAGGGGCCCAATGTACTCCCTTGAGGAATTCCCAGACAATGGAAGAAGGCTCCGATTTAAGCAAATTACCCTTTACGTTAATCCTAACACTTTGAGTTCTTCCTCGTAGATAGGAAGCTAACCAGGAAAGCGTATTATTACGAATGCCATAAGCTTTTAATTTATTAAGCAATAAATCATGTCTAACCGTGTCAAAGGCACGAGATAGATCGAAATACATACAAACGGTCTTCTTTTTGTTGTCAAGCCCATCTATGATATAATTAATGACTTATGTCAAGATTTACCGCAGTACAACTGAAAACAGACAAAATCGATACGTAAACAATCTGTATTTATATGCGATGTGACGTCACGAGTCGTTTTGCAGTCCCTTTAAACTTGTCCGTTTTACCTATGTTTTCATACTCGAAATATTCGGTACTGGCTCATTTATACGGACTTGTGAGATTACAAAATTGAAATGGGGACTCGTCCTTTGGAATTCATGTGTATTTTGCTTTGTTTAAAATATATGGATAATACCCAATTATGTTGTTTCACTATAAATAGAAGACATTTTCAATTATTTATTTAATAACATTCCTCTCTTACCCCTCTGTTTTGTTTTTTCTCAACTTTTCAAGCGTTATGACCAGTGAAAATACTCCCCCTTTTCCCTAATACCCGCAATGTCTATTACTGTTACTATTCTGTAAATGTGGAAAATATTGTAAATAAATTATTTTTAATAGTGAAACTACATGATTGTATTTTTTTAATTTATTTTAAGACATTAAAACTAAATTTTCGTAAAACAAATAGCTATTAAGCTAAAATAAGTTTAGATTTATTATGAACTTTAGATATTTTAAATGATAAGATTAATAAAATAAAGATTTTCGATGATATTAAACATTACTTTGTTCCATTAAGTGAAAAAAATTGGGTCAACACCGTAAAAACAATAATTTAATTTGTTCCTATTAAAGTTTAAGAACAAATTAAATTGTTGTTTTGTGAATAACTTTTAAAAGAGAACTTTATGTAAAAACATTAGGTGACCTTTTGTAGAGTCTACAGTGTGTGGATGAGCAATTTTACGTAAAAATGACAACAAATTTTGGGTTGAAATTTCCGTTTATCCAGCCCTGCTTGATTAAAAAAAAAAAATTTTGCATATTTTTATTTTTTAAAAACAACATGCCTTGATACAACATTTTTTTAATTTTTGAGTAGGTAAAGTAGTATTTCTAGGCAAATTTAAAAAAAAAATTTTTAAGAAAAACTTGTTTAGAATGCAAAAAATTTTCCCCAAAACCGAATTTCATAACCATAGGCCATTTGATTTTTACGTTTAAATTATTTACTTAATATAATATACAGTGCTTTCATTTCTAAACGAACCACCCCCAAAAATCTTTAAAAAAAAAAAATCACCAAAAAAACAAAAAACACGTCGATTTAGATATACAGGGGGGAATTTAATTTCGTATTTGATAAAATTTTATCGGTCACCTCCCCAAACCCCCAGTTAACCTCACTTTGATATGTCAAATGGCAAAAATAGTGTGACACATCATTGTAAGCGGCATGAAATTTGCTATCCCAAAAGTACTAAAAAATTAAATCGATGGACGTAGAAGCGACTTAGAAGTAAAAAAAGTGTGTTAATTAGTTTATCGTGTTTTTAAATAATTTTTTTTATCAAATGCTCAAAATGTGCGCCGTTATTGGCGAGACAAGCTTTTTTTTAAAATTTCCCCGCAGACTATTTTAGTGTGAATTCATTCCAATTATTATTTTTGTGTTACCTGCTACACAAAACACTGCAATAGCACAAGTTTTAAGACGTTTAGGAACCAGTTAAATATTACTGTTAGGATTGTCATTTTGACATCGTTAGTTTAAAATTGGGGAAACTTGATTTTAAAAAAGGTGTATACTCTAGCAGAGAGAATAGAAATAATTTTCCTATATGGGGCTGAAGATCGATGCGCGCGTAGAACCGCCAGAGTATTCAATGAGGGCATCAAAATAAAAACGTGGGCATAAATATGAATGGAATTGGTGCGTAAGTTTGAAGAAACTGGATCTGTATGCAAGAAGAAAAGTACTAATGAAAGGGTTTTAGACGAAGCACGCCAGGTTGAGGTACTAGGACAGTTCGCAATAGATCGGGTTGTTTTTCCAAAAGTTTCAACTGACCAATATTTCTACGGGTTCCGTGCACAAAATTTTGAAAAAGAAAAGTTTTTTTCCCTACAAAATACAAATTCTTCATGAACTCAACGAACACGATTATGATAGAAGAATAAATTTTGCGAATCAATGTGCCAGCGAATTGACGAAGACCCTCATTTGATCAAAATATCTCTTTTCTGACGAAACTTTCTTCTTAAATATAATTCTTTCATAGACATAACTGCAGATATTGGGATAATGAAAATCCGCACATATTTCAGGAAGGACATACTCAATTTCCAAAAAGATCAACGTTTGGGCAGGTATTTATGGAAACGAAATTATCGGGCCATTCTTTCTGGAAGAAAATTTAACTGGGCAACTGTATCTGAACCTCTTGGAAATGCGATGTTTCTTTGTTTTCTTGGTGAGTTTTTTTTTTTAAAGATATTTGGGGTGGTTCGTTTTGAAATGAAAGCACTGTATGAAAAAAAAAATTAAATTTGGTAAACAAAACGTAAAAATCAAAGTAGGCCAGGTTATGAAATTGGTATTCGGGCATAATTTTGCATTCAAACAATTTTTTCTTATAAACTTTTTTTATATCTTGCCTAGAAATACTATTTTCCCTACTCAAAATTTAAAAAAATGCTCGTATCAAGCTTTTTGATTTTAAAAATAAAAATATGCTAAATTTTATTTTTTAATCAAGCAGGGTTTGGGTGCCAAACGGTCAAATTTCAACCCCAAAATTTTTTGTCATTTTACGTATAAATTGCTCATCCTGGGGCACACTGTATATTGTTTTTTGTTATATATTTATTTGTTCGTTAGTTACAAAATTTCAAAATAAAGAAGTTACATCAAAAAAATATATCAATGTTTAAAGCTTGATTTCTTGAAAACGGCTCGTCTGGCAAACATTTTTAATGATACTTTTTTGTAAGGAATTTAATTTCTTATAAATATATATGCAGATAATTTTTTTTAACTCAATGGTTTGACAATTATTACACAAATATAAAAGCACGACTAAAAATCGAAAATATCATTGATAGACGACCTATTATTATTAATATTAAGGACTCAAACCTTACAATATTTTTTTTTTTTTTGTTAAAAAAAAGTCGATTTTTTGGCCCAGTCTAATGTGTATACAACATTTTGGTCTTATTTTTAGGCAAGGAATCTCCCATTAAGCTATAGCATATGTTTTTTGAATATCCCTGTATAACCACTTTAACTTTTAAAGCGATCTTTTAAAACTTGTTGATTTTTTAGCTGCGATAACAAAAAATTCGGCACTAAAATACTAATACTTGTAGGAAAAACTACAAAGATTTACTTAAAATTTGTAATATGAAGAAAATAGTAATTAAAAATTGTTTTAAATATGCCGAAAAGCAAGAATTAAGAAAAGTATAGGATCACATCAAACGTCTTATTCAGCGTGGCAGGTTAAGGCCAAAGAGTATAGAAGAGGGAAGTGAAACAATCCCCTCGTATCTTTGTCAAAAGTAAGAAAGACAAATCAGAAACCAAAAAACAATCACATACGCTTGGGTTAAAACCCTCTACCTACAAAACTGTCAATTAAAGACTTAAAAAAAATATTAAATTAGCTTTTTTTCGAGGTTATAAATTTGCAATGAAATAAGGGGGTTTCAATTTATATACTTTTATTTTATGTAAAAAAAAACCCAATACAAAATGATTACTTACATGTTCGAGGAAATTTTCAAATTTTTTTTTGCTTTTCTAAATAATGAATTTGTTCTATACCTTATGTATAAAATTTTTATACCTGTAACCACGAAACTATCATCTAAAACCACAGGTGTTTTATGTTTTTAAAAATAGGTCTTTTTGGAAATTATAAATCTGCAATAAAATATTGGGGTCTCCATTTAAAAAATCGTCCATGACGTCATATCTACTACATGAGTCACCCGTCTATTTATAATTTATGTCAAAAATGAGAAATTAAAAATTAATAATAACGTGTTTAAGAAAATTTTTTTTTTTTTTTGCTTAAGCAAATAATGAATTTGTTTCATTCATTATGTTCACACTGTATATTTATTATGATATTAATTTTACTATTTCTTTAGCCCAAAAATCCGAAAATTTTTTTTTGAAACCCACTCTTTGTAATTACAAAGTTCGAGATTTTATTTAAATAACTAATTTATTTAACTACTGTAGCGATAAGTATAAAATTCAATTTCTCTCACATATTAAATGCTAAATTTTGCCACCATGAGCGCTAGTGCATAATCAGCAAGCTCATGCAGGTTCTCATGATTAAAAATCAATAATCTGGATTAGCTCCGCTTGGTATTTTATTAACTCCGCTTTCATCCGAGATCTAATATTAATATTGGAACTTAGCCCCCGTCGCCTCTGTCAATTAGGCGTTGTGAATACGTGTACAAGCCTTATTTAGTTACAAAGGATATTTTTTGTCGAATAAACAAAATGGCAAGGGTTTAAAAATCTATTTTGTAAAAACAAGTTACACTGTTTATATTGCAAATTTTAAGTGAATTTTTCTGGTTTAATTAACGGGCAGTATTTTTAAAAACTCTTAAGCTTACTGACCTTTATAGAAGAAACTTACCTAACAGGAAAAAAATTAATAGGTTACAAAAAACGAGTGCCTTTTTTCAGATGATGACAGTACCACAGCCCTACTTCAAAAAGAAGAACTTTAAGAGATTACGTTCGTATACTCCCACTTGTATACATAAAATACATACACTAAGTATTATAAGTCTACTTAACTCGAATAGTATTTATTTATACACACTTTACTATATTTTTAATAAATGTTATGTAACTAATATAAAATGCTAATTATTTTTTTTACTTCCCCTGCTACAAGGGAAGTAGGTATTGTAAGGTAACGGGCAGCATTAAGCATGCGCTTTTCTAGGGTAGGAGTGCTTTATTCGACCCGAGAAATGTATGATATAATTTTCATCGGTTCGAGGATAAGTGCCCTGGAATAATGTTTTGCAAAAGTTTGTTTATAAGTTTGCTGCAAAAATGTATGAGAATTCTTCTGTATATTCTTCTTGACGTACTCACATGCTCTACCTCCCTATACCATTATCTACCACTATTGCTAAGAATATGGATTATAAAGACCAGGATCACTGTATTACAAAAATGGCCCTCAAATTGCAATAAATTAGGATGGCGCTGGTTTTCCAGAGGACCGTTTTTACACAAATAACCTCGTTGTTTTAAACTTCATTTTATACAGGGTGGCCCACCCCGTTCGCCTCGGTTTTTCTACGAGAAATGAAACGAGTTGGGAAAAATTTTTAGCACAGTCACATGTGGGTCCTGAGGAGCATATTTCAAAACTATTTTGAAATATACAGGGTGACCCAAAAAGAAAGTACATATCAAAGTTGTATTTTTTCTTATGGAACACCCCATATTTTTTTATATTTTTAGATACTATAAACCAAATAAAGGTGAGTTATTGTTATATTTCCTATACCTAAAACTGGCCGTTTCTGAGAAATTTAGAGAAATTTAAAAAAACAGACCATAATTTAAAAATTGTTTGGTGGAATAATTGGAACACGAGTAGTTTTATTTTACCATAAAGTCTGATACATTTGCTTAGAAACAAGGGCAATTTACCATATTTCGTCTCAACAATTAGGACAGGTGTGCCTTCTACTATATTTCGATCCTCATTTTTAAGAAGGCTTTAATATTTTAGAAATGACAATAAATTGGAGTTATTACTTTTGCCTGCATTTTACTTGAGATACATCTTATTTTCAAAAATTTAAACTTGTGCTTTTAGCGAATCTACGTGATCCTTAATAAAAAGGTTTTTTAATTACAATACAGGGTGTTCCAATTTTAAGATAAAGGATAAGTCAAATATAAAACCGCCTTTTGCATAAAAAGCAGAAGAGATAGGTATAGGAAACCCTAATACGATTTTAAAGGAAATTTAGTTCCGCGTCAAAATATGCCACTAAATACAGGGTGTTCCATTTAACTTAAGGAAGTTATTTAATAAAATGTGTGTCCAAACTTTAAGGCATTTTTTTCAACACTGTATAACATAAAGGTAAAACTTTTATGTGATAGTTAACTTAAACCTTGAGCTAAGCAATAAATTTAATTACGAGCAGCTCGTTATATGTTACAGAGTGAAAACAATTTTTAAATTATGGTCTGTATTTTTAAATTTCTCAGAAACGGTCAGTTTTAGGTATAGGAAATATAACAATAACTCACCTTTATTTGGTCAATAGTATCTAAAAATATAAAAAAATATGGGGTGTTCCATAAGAAAAAATATAACTTTGATATGTACTTTCTTTTTGGGTCACCCTGTGTATTTCAAAATAATTATGAAATATGCTCTTCATGGACCCACATATGACCGTGCTAAAAGTTTTTCCCCAACTCGTTTCATTTCTCGTAGAAAAACCCAGGCGAATGGGATGGGCCACCCTGTATATTGCGGTCAAGGTCATTGGTTCACACCATACCCACATTGAATTTATGAGCTAAGATGACATACATGATTTTTAAGTTGCGATATTACGTCACCGTAATGCAATGCAGAAAATTTAAATTTCCAACTTTATAGAACAGTTTCATCCCGAGTAATCAAAGTAACGAGTATTTGAAATGATTACTTTATACCAAATTTTTTCTAGGTAACCACAACATACCGGTATCATATTGGTATCACAGCATAACTAACAGAAAGTAGCACCCTTTCATGAATTGACGGGAAAGTACGGTCATTTTTCAGCCAACGTTTTGCTAAGATATAATCTGTCTGATTTATTTTACTTGTAATCGTTTCTTTCGTGTTTTGTGCTTAAAAATATCAAAAGCGCCGCCAGGGAGAGATCGTGCTGCCTGTTAGTTATGCTGTGCACAAGTAAATATGTTACATGGTAAGCTAGCAAAAATTTGCTTAAAGTACCGAAAAGTAACGAGTAGCCAAAAGTAACGAAATTCGACATCTCTACTGGCAACCCTAACGTTGCGGCTGACTGAGAGCTGGCAACCTTTTTTTTATCTATTCTTCTTTTTAAAATTGATTAAAAAAGCATATAGTTGCAATTTATATCAGCAAATTAATTATACAAAAATTAATTACAGGTAATTGCGGCTGATTTTTTATAGGCAACTTATCGCTAATCCATTACATACTCACTCACATTTCATTAAAAGAACAGACAGCTGCAGAATCGAGCAGTGGGATCTTAGACTATGACTTTTGTTTATGCTAAATGTTAATAATGTTTAAGGGTTCTTTTTTATGTATTTTTCGGCCTTGCCAATAAAATTGATTTTATGACAATGTTTGGGTTTGAGCAGTAGCACAAGAAATATTCGTTTTTTATGTTATGTTGCGTGAATTTAAAGCAAAAAGCCCCAAATAAAAACAACACAATACTTTAATACCTTTATTTAAAATTTGTAAGATCAAAAATAACATACAACAATATCTTTGGCGAATTTCTTATTTCAAAACGTTTAAACATTCATTTTACAAATTTAATATTCAATGAATAATTTATATAAAAATAAAATAAATTAAAATTTAGTATAATAAACATTCAAATTTTGTTATCGCAAATATTTATATCGTGGTAAAAAGGTTATAAGAAGTTGGACGTATTTGCTAATTTTTTTAAATCTTTGAACATACTTCATTAAATATGACTTTATGCCAGAATAAAAGATTATTGTCAGTTTTATGCGAACTTCAAATAATTGTAATAATAAAACAAAAAAAAAATTGGGAGTAAATTTAAATGAAAAAAGTAAGTACAAAAAAAACATTACTTAAACAGATAGACTAAAAGAGGAGAAATTATGCACAAGTAAAAAGGCCACCACGACCTCCAGATTTAAATATGTGCGACTTTTTTTGTCGGGCGCTCTTAAAAAGTTTATAGAGATCTTTGATTACCAAGAAGCTACTTAAAATTTCAAATGTTTTCAGTTGAAAAAAAGAAATGTTTACACACAATTTTGTTTATTTTCAGAACTTCGATATTTACGGCTCTTTTAAATTCAGTATATGTTTATTGTTAAAATAATCAGTTTTAAGATATTTGTCAAAAATGAAGTTACTTTTTTACCACAGACAATGTATTTAGTAGACCTTTTTACCACAGATAATCAAAAAGGTTTGAGTAGAGGGAAAAAAATTCTCAACACATTAAAAAATATACATTTAAAGGCTTATCAAGCCAGTATATACGAAAGCCTGGTTGGTTCACTGATGACTTGTAGAGAGGTGGCGCTCAACACGTTCACATATGCAGAATAGCTGCAGATATCTGGCAGCGTTGGCTCATATCTGGCCTGGTTGGCTCACTGCTGACTTGTAGAGAGGTGGCGTCCACATGTTGAACGTCACCTCTCTACGAGTCAGCAGTGGGCCAACCTGGCCAGATATCTGCAACTTTCCTGCACATGTGAACGAGTTGAGCGCCACCTCTCTACAAGTCAGTTGTGAGCTAACCAGGCTTCCGTAAGTATATATTCAATTATTTCATTATACATATGAAATATTCCCTCTGCTCTACCCTTCCAAATTAAAAAATTACAGGGTGATACCTTTTATAATTTTTACTGCTATGATTTTGATATGTAACGAAATTCTTTATCTTTTTTTATTGTGACGAGGAGAAAATGACACATTATAATATAACAAATAAAATCACCATGGCTACTTTACATTAAATTTGTGAACGCATTCCAGCATAAAAAAATCGCAATTAAAAAAAAACTATTTCTTTTTAATAAAAGTCAGTATAGCCACGATACAGGGTCAAAAATTAAAACATCCACCTTGTGCATTTTTTTCGTAGAAAAAATACACGACATGGCGATATATAATATATATATATATATATATATATATATATATATATATATATATATATATATATATATATATATATATATATATATATATATATATTTTTTTCTCCTTATCTTTACATACCTTATCATACCACAAAATTTTTATCACCCTGTACTAAGTCTAAGCTCTGTATTTGGTGTTTTCACTCTTATAATTTTCGGGAATATGGCACCAGTAAATTTGTGCCAAATTATTAATTTACAAATAAAAATCTATAATACTATACGCCAATGCTCAATACAATTTTTTTAAATAATTGTGCAATAAACGAAAAATACTGTGTACAAATACGAATCGTAAAATTGCGAAAAGGAACTCCTAAAAATAGTCCCTTCTCCAATAGTAATATATATTTTTTAAATATTTAAGGTAAATACTTTATAAAAGTTTAAAAAGAAATTTATTAAAATACATATTAAATGCACACGCGTTATTTGTTTTTTGGAATGCAATACTTTAACAATATATTCGTTAAAAAATTTGGTCTCTCTTACAAGCTAAAAAATCGTTACAGGTGAAAGAAATAAAACGATTAGGAGAATTTTGTAACGTACAGAGCGGGAGGACACGGTGATTGCCTTCGAGAGCGCCCAAGTTGTATAAGAGAGAAAAAGTAATTTTTTTGTAAAAATTGTGGGATTTGACGAAGTGTGCCTTAATAATATGCAAATATTTACGGGTATGATTCTACATGGAAAATTAAGATAGTTGGTACTCCGGGAATATTTGAACAAGCGCCCGATCTCATAAGAAACGCAGAAGCATGCGTAGTAGTCCGAGGGTTGGTGAACAATTTTGAGTAGGGTCTGAGGGCACTTTGAAAATTTGTGTAGTTTACCTTAAAGGACCTCTAAACATAAAAATCAAGGTCTGCCTGAGTAGTACTAACTCCTGAAATTTTTTAACTCAAGGCCAGCCAGACCTCGACTTCGACCCCTGCCTTCGAAGTAAACTACACAAAATTTTCAACAATTTCTGTAATAATGGTTTGGTGTAACATTGTTCTAATGTTGTATGCTGAAATTGTTGTCTTTTATTAAATGCAGATTTGAATCATCAATTAAATTATTAATTGAGGATACTTATCTTTGGAAGTGAAGCAGAAACTTAAAAGCAATATTTATTTTAGAAAAAGAAACATTAACGTAGGTACATTTATTAAATGTCATTGCATACCAGAGCTGAATCATCTTTAGTTTTTATACTTACAAATGGTAACTACGATACGAATGATACTACATAATCCAGTTGATAAATCAATCGCCGAAGATTTTAGTACCGAGCCCGAGCCTCAAAATATAATTTTAGCCTCATTTTAAAGTGCTGTAACTCTTAGCCAAATCAGTTTTCGGTAAATATTCTTCAAATTTGAATATGTTATTTCTGAGATTAACATGAAACCACCCCTAAATGAAACATTTTTTCAAACTGTATTCCAAAACTTGCGATGCTAGATCTTCATAAGGTTTTTAAATATGATTTTTGAGGAAACCTTAAGCTTGTGGTAAGTTGTGGTTAGTGTTTTACATATGATTTCTAGAGGTTCTTTTTCTATGGTGGAGTAGTTGTTGTGGTAAGTCTTAGTTAAAGTGAAGAGTTGTCATGGATTATCGGAAACTAAACAAGATAACAGTCGACAATGCATATCCCCTACCGAATTATCCCAGTTGTGGTTTAATAAATTATCTACTTGTGGTTAGTGTTTTACATATGATTTCTAGAGGTTCTCTTTCCATGGTGAAGTAGTTATGGTACATATGATGTATAAAGGTTCTTTTTTTATGGAGGAGTAGTTGTTGTGGTTAGTTGTGGTAAGTCTTAGTTAAAGTAAAGAGTTGTCATGGATTATCGTAATCTAAACAAGATAACAGTCGACAATGCATATCCCCTACCGAATTATCCCAGTTGTGGTTTAATAAATTATCTACTTATGGAATATAAAAACGTATTAAAATTTTAAATTTATTTTTGTAAAACACCTTAAATGTAATAATAAAATATCCCATTTAAAAGTCCCTTGGGGTTATCTCAAGGGTAACAAATTAAAAAATTATTAAGATCGAGCAATCCAAACTTTAAAATCAAATGCAAGTAAAATTTCTGCACGTTTTTGGATACCACACTCGAAAAAAAATGCTTAATTTAAATTTTGTTTCTCTGGACCTGTAGAACAACACATTTTGGTTAAAAATCGCATGTTAGTTGTGTTTCCTTATTTACAGATTTTAATAGGCAGATGTTTTAAATTTCTTCATCTTTATTTTTAAAAATCAATGTGATGCTGATTAAGAATCTTAGATAAACATTGAAAATTTAAAATAGCGGATTTTGGCATTTATAAACGATTTGTCTCAAATTAAAAATATAAGGAATCGATTCCTTTTGGAATCGGATCCTTTTAAAAAGGAATCAATTCCGGATCCTATTAAGTTATCGATTCCAGCCTTAGGATCCTTACAAAGAAATCGATTCCTGGATTCGATTCCTACCCAGCTCTACTACATACCAAATATTACCAAAGTATCCCAATCAGTTGCGGAAATAATAATTAATTTTTTTCTTTTTCGCTAAATTTTAACACCCTGCATTTTTGTAACGGCTCATTTCTGAACCATATTCAATAGAGCAAAATACTCTAATTTTCCATGTAGAATTTGATCCTTTAATTTTCGCAGATCAATATTTTGGGAGACAGCAAAAATTTTAGATGCGACCCCGCGTAGCACGTATCGCGTCATTTGTTATTACTACACTACTCTGTGCTGATATCACTGTGCGTAAAATGGTGTGCTTTCGGCAGTGATTTGAAATAAACGAGTCGACAAGTTTGTGTGCATCTGAAACTTTGCATCTCCACTAAAAACTCATTTAAAAAAAAATTCTAATAACTTTTTTGATATTTTTTAAAATGCCACTTTCGGAATTTTTTGGTTAATTTTTATCTCCATCGAAGCACAAATTGATGACAAAGTCAAATTTCTAATAACACTACTAATAAAAAAATCCCATATTATTAGCACTTTACTGAAAAAAACGAAATTTTGGCTTTCTATAGCCACCTTATATGTTCAAATACTTTTATTACCTCCCTTAATCGTACATTTTTTTAATCTTATAGCTTGGCCCCATCAATGGCAAACACCGTTGATTCATCCTATACAAAAAGTGATGTTACTCGATAGTCTCGTTAAATAAAAATAAAATTAGCAACAAAAAAACAAGTTTAAATGATAATAAAAACTATTTACATAAAAATACACGTCGAAGTTAGCTAATATCTAACATGGAGGGCTTAGAACTAATAAACGTTCAAGAAATATTCCTGTAAATGCAGTACAATCACTTAATTTTCTTAACATCCAGTATTTTTATTAGTTTATTATCTGTTCCATCAATGAAAAAAGTCGTATAACTATTTTATTATTATTATTGACTCATAAAGTTTTACTTAAAAAAATATTTTTTTATATATAGTGAGCTAGTTTACTTTAAAGAATGTAGCTCTTTTCGGTATACTCCAAGAAGAGCTAACTTCTCGGGCTGGTTGCCTGTTTCCCGGACAGATCCGGTAAAAGCCTAACTAGTTCGGAAAAGAGCTAGTGTAGCTCTTTTCCGACTTAGTCCGGAAAGAGCTCAACTGGTCCGTAAAATAGCGGGTTTCTTTTTAATAAAGTAGCTCTATTCCAGCAAAGTCCATGATGAGCTTACTTTCTGGACTAGAAGTAAATCAATTAGTCTTGAAAAGAGCTAGTTTCCTTTTCAGAAATTAGCTCTTTTTCGAAATGGTCTGGAAAGAGCTAATTTTTCGGGACTAGTGACACTAAATTGAAAGAACCAATCCAAGTGTTTTGAAATATACCGTGGTTGTGGATGTAATAATGACACAATTGCATTGTGTTTATTTGGAAAAGAACAATTTCACTTTTTTCTATTGATGAAACGGAAAACTTTCAGTTTACTCTAGAACCTATTCACAATGAAAACATACCAATTTCTGAATTAAAACTACGTTCTAAAACTGCTTTACTCGACATGAACACAAAAAATCTGATTCTACTTTATCTTTTGGTATACGTCATTTTTATAAAATAAACCAGTACGTCAAAAAATATACCAAGCCAGTCTTTAAAGTAAATTTGGTGATCAAGTCTGTGAAGTCATTTAAATAAATTAATACTAAAAATACTATAAACAAAATCTTAGAGGGGAGATATCGGAGTATAACAAGAGTAAAGTGGTCAAAAAATGAAGAGGCATAAATACTTTATATTTAAGCTTCTATTTTTTACTACACTACATCCATTTTTAAATACTGAATCCTTAATTATGTTTTTTGTGAGCTCTCTGGATCCTATGGTAAATTTCTAATGTTTTACCCTGTAGATGGTCGGTTAACCTGTAAAAACGTTGCATGTCCAATGGGAGATGCTCATAAGAGTTTTAAAAAAATGAGAGTAAAGGAGTAAAAAGTAAATAATGAAGTTACTTAAAAATAAGACGATATACCTGCCAAATGTTGACCACTTTATTGGCTTGTGTTATAAATTAATACAATTAAAACCAAAAAAAATATGTTTTTCTGCCAGAACGATAATACCAAAGACGTCAAACCTACGAAGAAGATAACTATTACGGTTTGTTCTTCATTTAGTGACATATGACAACTTAGGTATTTATTTCAAAGATGGCAGAAAAACCTTACCAGCCGTATTTACTAAGCTAAAATAACTTAAACCTTAGGGTGGTTTAATTTAGAGTTAATTTGACTTCCCTGACCCCGTAGCGGTTTAGAATTTTTAAAAAATTTATCTACCCAGTGAGAGATGGGACCCAGACCAAATATATACCAGGTGTTATTGACCTGAAGAAAAATACTTCGGTAAAAAAAATCATTTTGGAATTTGCAAAAAAATGTTTTTGCAGCACCCCAGAGAAAAATCTAAGTTTTAAAAGTTAATCCCTATTTGTATTTTTTCGTGAAATTGATCAAATTTTATTATCAAATTTGCAAAAATATCTTACATTTTTTTTGAAATCAGAGGCATCTGAAATTGTTGAGTTAAAAAATTTCAACTAGCTATAGTTTTTAGATACACTCCACAATTTTTTAATGCAAATATTTCAGATGCCTTAAATTTCAAAAGCAGATATTTTTGTGAAATTTGTAATTTGAGGATAAAATTTAATCAAACTCAAGCAAAAACATCAACTTTTTTTTGAAAATTCCAAAATGAGAATTTTCTTTACCAAAGGGTTGCCCTTGAGGCCAATAGCATTCGGTTATACACTGCTCAAAAAATTAACAGACACTTTTTAATAAACTTGTAAAATATTAGCTTAGTGTTTTTGGACAAAAAGGTTATATAGCTTAAATTAAAGGTCTTGTAAAAATACATAATTCATGTCAAATAAAATGTCTTGTAGCTTTTTTGGTTTTTGAGATATTGACGTTTTAAATTTTAAAAATAATCGTTAATATCTTAGAAACTATAGGAGATACAAAAAAATTTTATGGAACAAAAAATATAGCTTTCTAAATTGTCTATATAAAAAGTTATATAAATATTTTTGATAGGATGAATAAGAAAAGAGATATATATTTGACACTTTGTTTTTTGCACTTCTTTTAGTTTGTAAGTTTTTCTTAGGAAAAAATGATTAATCATATGACCCATTCTTTGATTTATTCCGAGAAAAGTGTGTCTTTTGAAATATGTAAGGTTGATCCAAATGTAATTAACGCCTTAAAAGTTACAAATGGACTACGAGGTGTTCCGTTAATTTTTTTGAGCAGTGTATTTGATGTGGGTCCCCTGTCTCACTTTTATGCTCACTGTTCAAATGTCAATTTGACAATTTAGGAAGTAAAATGTTAATGTCTACTTAAGCTAGTAAATACGGGTAAACAATTTTATACATAATGAGACTTAAATTATGACTTAAAATTAAGTTGTAAAAATGTTCAATTAAAAATATTAAAACCACATGCACACCTAACATTTCAAAAAAAGGGACACACTGCACACTTAAGTTTAATAAGCGTAGGTTTTATTAATACAATTGCCGCAATTTTAAAAGTGTCTTTAGACGTCGTAAAAATGGTATAGTTTCGTTGTGTTTTATAAAATCCGTGTGAAAATAGCTTTGAGCAATATAATGTATTATTTGTATCGAGCTATAACTCAGCTTCGTCATTGTTCCTAATGTGATTTAATCAAAAACAAATATTTTACAGACATGGAGCACTGTTTTAAATAGAATAAAGATTTGTTTGATGCGTAACGGTGAGAAATAAAAGATGTATTCTGGGTGTAAAAAGTATGATGCTCGGGGTTTTAATGGGCGATAGTGGAGCTTAAAACAAGGTAAAAAAGCCAAAAATACATGGATCAAAGCTTAACTGTTTTCAAAATACGCCTTTTTAAAGTTTAAAAAAATTTTGGCAACTCCGCGCCCGCTTCGTCAGATCGAGTCGAACGACGAACGTTTTTTGCAAGTTTTTACATATTTACACTTTTTTTTTTAAAAAGATGTTTATTTACATAGTGACGGCTACTTTATTTGGGGTTTTTATTTGTACAGTAAAACTTGTCTATAACGGCCACCATAAAATAAATAAAATAATTGGCCTTTATAGAAGGTGGCCAGTATTGCCAAGTAACAGTTGTTCAACCATTCGAGGCTACAAAATTTTCACTTTTAAATTGCTTTAGAGTGCTTTTTGTTTAATTAACGGTCCAGATATTGGAACATTTTTACCTTTTGCTTTGCAGAACCAATTGTAGACGACTTCATCTACTGCCAATTCTCCCGTCTTATGGAATTTCCTCTTTTGTTCTAAATTAACACCGTCTTTAAACATTCGATTTAGTTTAGCTTTATTCTTGATAATATCATTTATTTGGGATTTTCCAACACTAAACTTGTCCCCCAGTTTTCGCTACCGCGTACTTTTCACTTTTCGCGATAACATCAGGTTTTTTTCTTTCAGTGACAAACGATTTCGTTTTGGGGACATGATTAAACACTTTTCGATTCCGAACACAACTAAAATATAATGTGAAAATTATCCTCCAAGCCAATAATGCTATTTGAACCTGGCCATAAATATTATTGTTGGGTATTTTCACCTTTAAAATTTGCAGAATACAATCATAAAATAATAAAATACAAATTAAAGTCCCATAGAATTTCCGGCCAATATAAAAAGTTTGATTTACCTGAAATAGGTTATAAAAATTAAGTTTTGTCTGGTCGTGGCTGTATTATAAGGGTGTCCATTATCTAAGGGTTTTTATATACGGGATTTCGTATAAAGCAGATTTTTGTTAGCTTGAAAGTGGCCGGTAACACAGAAAAGTGTCCGTTAACACAAGTTTTACGTAATTAAAAAATAATTGTACTTACCACAAAATTGGGCTAAATAACCATTTTAAGAACACAAATTATTGTTTTAAAACAGCACTTTTTATTTTGCTTGAAAAATAGAAAGTCTTTAATTATAAAAAAAAGAAACAGCTACGTTTTAATTAAAATAAGTTGCTCAAAATATCGTCCTTTAGTTTCTACACAAGCCTCACTTCGACGAACCCAATTTTCGCGTAAATTAATAACAGATCGGCATCGACCAAAAAAAAATCGCGACAGTACGCACAACGCTTCTGGGTAGCGTTGTTGCCAATTGTTTTTAAAAATTTTAACTGGGGAAAAATAATTAATATTTTTTTTATTTGTAGATTAAAACATTTAAAAATTAGTTTATTTTATTAGCAAATGAATCTACTGATAAACATTTAGGACGAAATATTCCAATTGTTAAGGTTTTCAGAAATAACTGCTTCCAAAGTTAGTAACTTTGATATCGTTTAGACAAAAATCTGTCAAGTTTTGACACATTTATCATATAAACTTTTTGACTTGTTTTGAGCTCCACTATCGCCCATTAAAATCGTAAGCATCATACTTTTACACCTGTATGTTAAAGCTGAGTTAAAACCTTTAAAATTTCTTAACTTCTGAGTATTCCTTTTAATTTAGTTAAAAACACGTTTTAAAATTGCAGCAAAAACGTCGTAAGTCTTATAAATTCCCTATTATACTTAAATCCGCGGTTTATATGTGAGAGTGACGCATATCGTTTCCTTTGTTTTGGCAGTATCTGGCACTAAGATTTCTTCTGCGTTTCCTTAATTAAAAAAATAAATTAGTTGCACGAAAATTGCATTTATTAAGCAGCTGTGTTATGATATGTAAAAGATTCTTACCATTTTCGCCATTTCCCGATGTTCCCACTGGACAAGAGCACAGTTCTCCTTTGTTTTTAAAACTGCACGATCTCGATATGTTCTCGTACTTAATCTTAAAGCTGTTTGAACGTGAATTGGAACCTCTTCTTTCTCCTCTGCCTTTAAAACTAATAAAAAATCGTAATATATTAATGTTTTATTTTATTTCAAAATAACGAGATACTTGCAGGTATCTAAAAACTTTTGAAATACAAGATACTTTAAAGTCTTTAGATAGTCCTAGGTATTTAAAAACCTTTAAAGTATCTCAGATATTTTAAAGCGTCTTTAAAGTATTCAAGATACTCGAAGGTATCTAAAATTATTTAAAGTATTTAAAATAATTTTAAAAGTATTTAGATTACAATTTTAAGTAGGTTTGGCATCTCAGATACCAAAAGCTTTCTTTAAATCATTCTTGGGTTACTGCTAAAGCATCTAAAAAGTGTACTTTAAAGCCTAATCAAGACTTTTTAAATCTCTAAGATAATACCAAATATCTACAAAACCTTTTAAATTATCTAAGATGTTTTCAAAGTATCTAAGATCCTCGAAATTTATCAAAGATTGTTTAAATAATTTACGATACTTTAAAAAGTATCCAAGATACTTTAAAAACGTTTAAAAGTATTTAAGATTAAGATATCCCAAAGTATTAAAATCTGTAAAAAATTATCCAGATTTCAACAAAAAGAATCTTAAAATAAGATTTACAAGTTTTCAAAAGTTTCTAGATAGAATGATTTCAAAGTATTTTCGCTTGACATTTTGAAAGTATCTAAAATATTTCCAAAGGATATAAGATACTCTAAAAGTATAAAATACCTTCATCCAAAAAAGTATGGTTTGAGGCTAAGATTCTTTGAAGTTGACAAGATATAAGTCTTAGAATTAATTCTGTTACTACTAGTGGTTTGATCGACAATACGATATATCTTGAATATAATTAGAGTTACTTTATGGGTTATGTAAAAAGTGTCACAGATTACCATTTCAAGGTATATTTTTTAAACTCTACAGTGTTTTAAAAAACATATATACCTGCTAGATCTGGAACCGTTTTCCTTATTTCTCCTACTGGCAGATCTTTGGACGTATCTTTTATCTCTCGAATTAGCTCTCTTGATGCTAGGTCTCTTCTGAATAGATTCAGCACTTAGAGACAGACCAGCTACCCCAACTGAAATATACAATTCAAAATATAAAAATCAAATTTCCACATCCAATAATCTAGTTCTTACCTATCGTTCCTGATGATGACCGTCTTAACAGAGCGCTCGTAATCGCCGAAACGTCTGCTTTATTCAGCGGCATGTCCAACGAACCCCCGCAGCTCGTGCAATCGACTGACGGTCCCAGGAACCACTGTGATCGAGTTTTCATTCTTTCCGTTTGTCTTTCGTGAACCTTTAAAAAATATTAATGATTAAGTAAGATAGAAGTCCGCATTATAAACAAACACGGTATATACAGGTGAGTTCCTAAGTTGGCGCTTCTTTTAACTGTGCATACAACTCATTAAAATAAACAACTCTTTTAAAAACTTTTTTAAAAAAACCCAAAAATAACAAAGCTACATAAACCCATTTGAAAATGTGTCTAATGCGGGCCTGGGCAGAAAAGAGTTTATTTCTTATTTACGTTTATTTTTTGCCTTGTTAATCACGCATTAAAAATTAGTCGCTTTGTGCTTTTACCAGACGAGGTGAGGGTTTATTTTAAATTATTGGTAAATCGCGAAAATGGCACAATACGAAAACGATGAATTCGTGGATATGTTGCTGATTTTTTATAGAGTTTCGTCAATTTACGGCCGCTGCTTCAAGATTGTACCCGTGACGGTTTCGTTGCGGACTCATCCAACCACAAGTTCTCAGGTGATAGCAAGTCAGATCGGTTTAAGTCAAAAAAAAGTATGGACAACATCACGGTAAAATCAGTTGTGTCCCGTTTTCGTTCAACGTGTCCAAGTCCTGCAGCCAGAAGACTTCCCCCGTCGAGTTCAGTTTTGTGTTCACCCGAAATGAAATTAAAAATTTCCGACAGGACCGTATTTGACACACTAAACGAAGTTTTTTATTTTTTAGTATTTTGGAAAAAGTTATTTGAAAAAGTTGTTTATTTTAATAAGGTCTATACACAGTTAAAAAAAAGCGTCAACTTAGGAATCACCCTAAATAATAAAGGCATAGAAAATTACATGTTACAAAAGTTATTAGCAATAAAAAGTTCTAGAAAAATTAACTTTTGCAAAGATTGGTACCTGAGGTAGATAGCTTAGACTTCTAGTACTCTCTGCGTATGCGTTGACAGCTTTGAGTTCTTCCAAGGTCATTTTTGGTCCTGAGCAATTGTGACTGTATTTTGAAGAGTGGCTGGTACTTGAAGAGTGAGACGTATTGTTCTAAAGTAATACAAAAACTGTTATATAAATATTTTTTAACGGGTTATGTGAATTAAGGTGGCCAGTACAAAAACGTTTTATCAATAATACAATCATAGGCCATTGTAATTTGATTATTAACTCACTTGAAATAATCCATTTTGCTCCAAAGAAATCGACAACCGCGTACAGGATTCCAGCAGGGTGTGTTCTGCGATCATCCCCAATGACGACGAGTTCACTTGAGGTTGCATACCTGTCTCAAGTAGAGCCGGTGTAGACTGACATTCCTCCCTTCGACATCGCTAGAAAAAAAGACTAAATAAATGAAATGTTCGTTAAAGGTAAAAAAATGTTAATTTTATTAAAGGCATTCTACATACCTGCAAAAAAACATTAGGCAATAAAAATCGAGCACAATAAGGCAATCTAGGTTGTTATTTTAACACCAAGCACCATGTGGAACCTTGCAAGCCATGCTAAGAGTGTTATTACAGTTTGAAAGATTTCTTGCGTGAAATGTTTTTGGAGCAATTTTTCTTGTGCACTTTTTGATTTTTAGAAACTGCTGCAATTTTTCTTTTACGCAAGAGGAATACGGTGGGAGGGGCCTTATACCCCCTACTTTGGTGACGTAAAAAAAAAGTTTTTAAAATTTGGGATCAAAATATATTTTCCAAACAAAAACCCAAGAAATTTTTTGGGATTTTTGTTTTTGGCGGGGAAACAAATTTTGGTGAGGCCATCTAAAACGACGGGCGCTCGCTGTGGTTAAATTTTCGTTAAATCATCAATTAAAATGTTAACAATTGGAAAAAAAATATAAAAAATGGTGCATAATAGTTATTGTGTAGTTGAATGTAGAATATTTGGAAAAAATAAAAACCCGCATATTTTATACATTTCCAACTCCTAGTTGGAAATTATAACAAAAAAGGAAAAAGGGGGTTGCACGCAAACAAACGGTTTTAAAACCAAATTTCCCGCTTAGCCGAACGATTTTCCGTGTTTCGGGCTTACGAACAATTTTTGAATTTGACGAAAACAAGAAGAAAAATTTACTCGTTTTTGGGGTTTCCGTTTGTTTTTGTCTTTCTAAATTTTTTGAATGTTTTGTTTGGGTTTTAAAAAGAAAAAATTTTTTTTTAATAAACTAAAGGGGTTCAAGAAGTGTCTGCACAACTACCTTAGTTTTCGTGATTGTGAATAAAAAGGGCCCAAAACCCTTTCGGAAGTAAAGTATATTAGTTTTAAAGATATTAAAGCCCTGGCCCTGTAAGTTTGTCACGTGATTTATTATTTTATCGGGCCAACTCCCGGGATTTTGTCGAAGCCCGCTAAAGTTAGGGACGCCCAGTGACATAACCTCAAAATTGCATACATATGTCTAAAATTCCGCAGACCTAAGAGATTTAACCAGAAATTATTCTAACATTTGTAATGTTATTCAACAGTCATTTGCCGTCAGATGATGTTTTCATCGCGCACCCTACCAATACCTTTTTATACTTACTGTTTTTTATATAAACTATTTTAGAAATAATAAAAAAGTTGTTTACAAATTCCAGTAAGTTGGTAGATATTATTGTTAAATTGCAGCAATAAATTTTAAACTCTAAAATTATAAATTTAAAAAATAAAAAAAAACGCTCCAAAAATTTCACGCAAGAACCTTTAAATTGTAAAAACACTTTAAAATAATAATGTAATTACACAGAGGCAAATCGGAAGCTAAGGGATGGATCAAATAATAGGTTTGGATAATTTAACAAGCATAAAAAGCTGGTTGTCAAAGGTAACAATTGAATATGTCGGATATTCTGACTGATTCAGAATTTGCCGTGATATCTCGTGAATTTCGAATAGAAAGGTTTGACGACAGCCGCGTCGCGATGCGGTTTTAGTAGTTGACTGGCATTTAAGTAGTATATTTAATTCCATTTTTTGTATTATTTATTGTTTCGGAGGATTCGTGCGCCAAAGGTTTTGATAGTTTTAAAAAAGATTGTTTTTTGTTTTTTTAGTTTTATTTGTTTTTAAAATCATTAAAATATCGTATGTTACTGGTAATTACTGGTTCAGAATAGTATTTACCACTCACATAAAGGCGACTCTGGTCATTATTGGTTTTCTATGCGTGGTCGTACCCTTTTCTCTAATTATTCTTAACACCCCCGCGATTTTGAAAACACACATGAAATATACTTTTATGATGGGACTCGGCTAAAAATTACATGTTAATGTTAATTTGGGGTCTTTTAATACGTCCCCACATTTTTACGTCTGAAATATAATTGGGGAAAGCCGCTTGCTAACCAGAACTAACCCATGATCGATTAGGGAATTGGGGCTTTTGGAATTGTCTTTAAAATTTTTAAAAGGTTTTAAAAAAAACTTAACAACGTATTAGAAAAACCCGGGGAAATATAATTACACCTTTAAAAAAAATTATAACTTTTTAGCATATCAAAAAAATTTTAAAAACTATGTTAATAACTTCTATGTAGACAAATTTAAAAGCCCTAAGTTCTGGTAGGTCATGGTTAGTTCTGGTTAGCAAAGCGACTTTTTATTTTCCCCAATTATATATCAGACGTAAAAATGCGGAGACGTATTAGAAAAGACCCATGATTTGCTTTTTTTACATTAAATACATTATTTAGAAAAAGCCTACTTTCAAATTACGCGCAGAGTGTCTGCATAATAAAGCATGTCTTATGTGTCAACACTGTTAAGAAGCTGGCCAGCGGGGGTGTCGCTAGACGCGAGTCATAACCTGCGATTATACTTTATTTCTGTCTTTCATTTGGCGCACTGTTAAAGGCGTTATATGGTAACAGAACTGCCAAATTACCCGCTAATACTTGTCATGTACGCGTAGTTTAAAGCCGTCTTCACTTAGGTTATGGAGAGGGCAAGAACCGATAAGAGATCGAGGACAACCAATGATATTAATCGGTAGGATTGCCAACCGTCCTCCAGCCGGGGGGACTGTCTTCCTTTAAAGATGACGCACTTTCTGTAGTCATGTGTTGCCAATTTTTGAAGAAACGATTTCAAAATTGGAGACCAATGAATCCATATGTATCAAACTTTTCAAACATTTAAAAGACTTAAAGTTTAAAATTAAGTATGGAAAGGATAAAAGGTTTTTTGGTTTTGACATTAGGAACATGAATAATATCAAGAAAGTAATTTTTATGATAATGTTCTTAACTACATTGAAAATAACTTTGTTTATACCGATGATAGAATTTTGGTTAAAATGGAAAATCTCTTTTTGGAACCCGATTTAGAAAAGTTTCCTTTTTTAATTTTTTTGTTTAATAAAAGAAATATTTAAACAAAATACCTACTTAACATAAACAACAATAGCAATTTATAAAATTGAAAACATACAAAATGTTTAATTAGGTATTTTATTTTGAACGACTAACGATTTACATTGTTATGTTAAAAAATATTTTTTAAAAAAGGTAAAGCGCTAAAATGTGTACTCATTAAGCTCTGTGACAAGTTGGCAACCCTATTAACCGGTCCATTGCGTTTAATCGATTTTTAAATCTTCCTGAATACAGGGTGTCCGTCAAGGGTCTGTTATAAAATTTTGTCCACGTATTTTCCAAACACCCTGTATATAATCGGTGCGTTTTTTTCAAACCTACTAGTGTTTGACACACAATATTCCGTGAACTTTACATCGAAAAGTTCGACCACCGCCGCGCCGTTGCACTTTTAGTAATTCGCTCGCATTCGAACAGCGAGTCCGTTCTGAATTTTTGCCTTATTTCTAATTTATTTGCTTAATTTATTTTGCAACATAAATTAAAAAACATCCACAAAATAAAACTTCAACAAGCCAAAAATAAATAAAAAATCTGAAATTTATTTTGTTAACGCATCGGTTGCAATGGAAAAATATCACAGAATTGAAATAAATATAGGAAACTGGGAATGGTACTATGTACAAATACTAAATTAGGTAATAATACACTAAACTATGTAAAAAAGGAAACGTACAGGCTGTTTCAAATAACTATAAGAAATACAGGGCCGGAGCAATTTAATTTTTAACAAATTTCGAAATATCCGAATGCCTGGCCATTGCTGGTAAAAATAAAAAATTCAATTTAACTTTAAGGCAATTTGGTTATATCTAACCAAAATGCCCTAAATCAACCTATTTGGACGTCATCATTAAGACCGAAAAATTGTCTACATTAATGATACCCTGTATATTTTTTTAAAAAATTAATAAAGCTACAAATAATTCTTTGACACCCTGTACTAAAAAACGGAGAGTGGAAACTGAAATAGGTACCTCTAAATTACCTAAGACTTTCAGGTAGAAAATTAGTAAAAAATATATATACAATTTTTACAAAAATAAAATTTCTTATTTTAAGTTTCTTAGATAGTCTAGTCGAGAAGGGTGTTTCCCGCGAAAAATAGTTAAAAGGCTGCGCCAAATGAGCAATAGCTCATTTGGCGCGGAATGCAAATCTGAGAAAGGCGTTTTGAGGATTTTTCGGCCAATAAAAATTGCATTTTTTTATGATAACTTAAAAACCATAAGAGACAGTAGAAATTACAAAAAAGATCCTTGAAGAGGAAGAAACTTCCGATAAAAAAGTCCCACCTCCCGGAGTTCTATCTCCTCTATTTATAATTTTAATTTAACGCTGAAAATGGACCCCCTCGCGACATTTTTAGTTGTGCGCTCGGTGTCAAAACCGAATACGTTACACTAAATAATTTTTTAAGGTATTAAATATTAAGTGAAAAATTTCAAAAATTTATGGTGTATTCAAAACACTTCAAAGAATTTATTCACGTTAAAAATTTCACTTTAAAGTTAATTTTTCAACAAGTTAAACAATTCTTAAGTAACAAAATTGTTTCGAACTTTCCTCTTCATTGTACATTAAAAAAATGTTTAAATAATTGTAGTATAAATTTTCGCGTCGTGGAGCGCTTCTTCTACATACCTAACAAGATCACGCCATAAAAGTCAAAAAAATGTTAATGCTTTGTATATAATAATTTTATAAATTTGACAATATTACTCTGATTTTTCATTTTTTTGTCAAAGTTATAAAATTATTATAAACAAAGCATTAAAACTTTTTAAACCTACATGGCGTTATATTGTTAAGTATGTATATAAAAAGGGCTTCACTAAGCGAAAAATTTTTACAATTATTTAAGTATTTTTTTTAATGTACCGGGTGTTCCACTAAGAGAGGTAGTCGGCTATATCTCAGAAACTACTAATGGTATAACTATCGGGAAAAATTTTTTTAGATAAAAGTGACCAAGAGAAATTGCTGGAAATTATTTTCAAGTCTGTGGATGGCCGCTAGGGCGTAAGGGTCACAACAAAACATAAAAATATACATTTCTCAAAAATATCGATAAAGTGTATCAATAAGTGGTTATTTTATTCTTTAATGTTTTCTAAACAAAAGCTTCAGGTGTAATTTTTGTCAGTTCTAAATTAAAGTGGTGGGGGAAGGTTAAAGTTTAATTTAGAAAGTGCTAATAACTCCGGTTTGCTTAACCGAATTTAGTAAACTTGGTCTCGTTTAAAGTGCATAAACTTATTTTCAGGTGTATAAACTATTGCTACACTCATCTCCAAACGCCGCTAGAGGGCGTCAAGGTAAAAACTAACTTATTTTACGAAATTATTTGAAAATTTTAAATACAATGATATATACCCTTTTACATATTTAGATTAAGAAAAAAATCCCAACAAAACGGCGAAAACCGCAATTTAATATCTCTTTTCAAACCGAATATATTAGCAAAAATATAAATACGACATAGAGACCTAACGCATTTAACGACACAATGTTTTCTACCTAGGCCGATTTCTTTAGGTAAAAATTAAATTTATAAATTTTTACAAATCTAATGACATACTGCATGGTTTTTACTAATTTTAACCCATTTAACGATATTAGACAACATTAAAAACAAAAGGATGGTGAAATGTCAAAAATCCAACAAATGCCTTTGTTGCTTGAGGATTAAACTCTACATAAGCAAAAACGTTGATGACATTTTCCCCAGTTCTACGGCGTCTGCGATGTAAGGGGCGAAGAACACTTCCCGTGGTACGAAAGCGATTTGCTAAACAAGTAAACATTCTGCTGCCGCTGCCGTACCGGCCTCTCTAAGGATATTTCAATACATACAGCCTTGCAGCTATTGTCGCATTTTGCAGACACTCAAAATTAATAGCAATAATATCAACTGCTTTTTCAAGCAATAAAGGCATCTTTTAAAAACACAATAGCACAACACTAAAAATTATATTTTGAAATAAAAATTATTGGATTTTTGACATTTTAGCATCCTTTTATTTTCAAAGCTAACTTGATAAGGACCACGCTCGATGGATTATTACAGTTATAGGTTGGTAATTATCTAATGTTGTATAATATCGTTAAATGGATTTAAATTAGTAAAAATTACGTAGTATGTCATTAGATTTTGTAAAAATGTATAAATTTAATTTTTACCTAAAAAATCGGCCTAGTAGAAAACATCGTGTCCTTAAATGCGTTACGTCTCTATGTAGTATTTATATTTTTGCGAACATATTCGGTTTAAAAAGAGATATTAAATTGCGGTTTTCGCCGTTTTGTTAGGATTTTTTTTCTCTATCTAAATATGTAAAAAGGTATATATCAATGTATTTAAATTTTTCAAAAAAAATCGTAAAATAGGTTAGTTTTTACCTTGACGCCCTCTAGCGGCGTTTGTGAGATGAGTGTAGCAATAGTTTATACACCTGAAAATAATGCTTAAAATGCTCTTCTAAAGAGACTAAGTTCACTAAATTCGGTTAAAGCAATCCGGAGTTATTAGCACTTTTCTAAATTAAACTTTAACCTTCCCCCACCACTTTAATTTAGAACTGACAAAAATTACACCTGAAGCTTCTTTGTTTAGAAAACATTAAAGAATAAAATAGTACCACTTATTGATACACTTTATTTGATATTTTTTTGAGAAATGTATATTTTTATGTTTTGTTGTTACCCTTACGCCCCCTAGCGACCATCCCACAGACTTGAAAATAATTTCCAGCAATTTCTCTTGGTCGCTTTTATCTAAAAATTTTTTTCCCGAAAGTTACACTATTAGTAGTTTCTGAGATATAGCCGACTACCTCTCTTAGTGGAACACCCGGTACATTGAGGACGAAAGTTTAAAACAATTTTGATATTTGACAATTGTCTAACTTTTTGGAAAACTAACTTTAAGTTAAATTTTCGACCTGAATAAATTCTTTGAAGTGTTCTAAATACACCAGAATTTTTTAAATAAATAAAATTTAATACCCAAAAAGAAGTATTTAGTGTGACGTACTCGGTTTTGACAAATGAGCTGTTAGGTTAACTGGAGAAAGCATCGATTTGGTATAAGCGTGGCCATCATAAACGCACATTCTAAGGTTCTGCCTAGCGATGAATGAAACCTCTGTACTCAAACAATAAAATCCACCAAAACCCGGGTAATGGTTACTACAGATACTATTTTGTCGTAAAGCGTGGCTGCCAAGTATCTTTCTGTTTCATTTACTTAATAGTATATTATGATTAAATTTTACTTTTTATTCTTAAAATTACATCAAATTAAGCTCTACTATCGTATTTTAAACTGTGAATAATATTTAATATATTTATTACTATAGAGTATTACACAGAAAAGTAATGATGTCCAAATACTATTTTGTTTTTGGACAGCTACTAATAAAGGCGTGACAACGTGACAACAGTGCATTTTTTGTAAAGGCGTACTTCGGCCAACGACTAATAGTCGTTGTACTTCGGCCACCTTTCGCTTCGCTCGACAGATGACACATTCAATATGGCGTTTTAGTATAAATGTTTCTTGTTGTTTTTTGGGTTATTTTTGTGACAATTGTTTAAATTTGAGTTTTGTGTAAGTACTTTTAGTAAAATAAAATGGTAAGGCAGTGCCAAGTGTGTAAAGTGACGGATATGATTTCTGGATTATCATTTTACAAGTAAGTACAAACTATGCTTGTACCATTCTATCGCCAATAATAAACACAAACCATGTTGGGCGCAGCTCTCGATTACGTTTATGAATGAAATGCTTTCTCTATCTATGATGTCAGCTCATTGGTTTTGAAGGCGAGCGCGCAACTTAAAATGTCGCGCGGAAACCCATTTTTAGCGTTAAATTAAGATTATAAATAATGGAGACAGAACTCCGGGAGTTAGGACTTTTTATCGGAAATTTCCTCCTCTTTTTTGCAATTTTGGTTTTCGAGTTATCATCAAAAATCGAAATGATTTTTTTCGTTTTTTGTTAATAATAATTACAATTTTTATTGGCATAAAAATCCTTAAAACGCCTTTCTCAAATTTGCATTCCGCATCGAATAAGCTATAGTTCATATTTTTCGAAGCCTTCCAACTATTTTTCGCAGAAAACATACTTCCCGACTACACTAAGACTCCTTTTTTCAATGCGATAAATGTAATTTTCACAACTCTCCTCAAAAAATACTACTGCAGAGTACTAGGAAGTGTGACCAAATACAATGACATACAATTGCTTAGTAAAAATATGGGTACCATACGCATTTTCACGAAAATACGGGGTGCCCCATATTCTCACTTTCATCCTTGATCTTTCGTCAAAATAATTTTAGTTCATTCACTCTAATATCATCTAACTTAATATTATTCCTAATCTACCTTAAAAGAGGGATAATTTTGAAATGAGGATAGAATTTATTCGGAATCCAATAATTGTATGCAGATCGAAAATTGAAACGAAATATTAAAATAATACCTAAAATATACCTTTCCACTCCCCATAAAAATACTAAAATTTGCCTGTAGATAACGTAAAATATAAATATCGAAAAAAACTATTAACAAAAATAAATTATTATTTTTTATTCATCATTCTATTTAAAAACATTTTATCTTTGTAAAAATAGAATATTGTGTATTTTGAATATTTCTACGAGGTAAAGTCTATATCGAGCTCCATGGTTGACTTTATAACTCAAATTACCTCTTTGCACCATCAGCTGTAATAAAAACCGGTCAATCTGCACGAACTGTACAATTATACGTTTAAATAAAAAAGGACTTCGTATTTATTTTTAGTAACAACAAAATTAATTTACTTTATATGAGAAAGGAGGTGGGCCTCATATTTGTGAAAATCCAAAGCTTTATTTTAGGTCATTTTATTATATTTATAATGGGTCCAAGTATCTTTATTTACATCTACAATGAACCAACCAAAAAAAAACCTTTAAACTTGCTATTTTTAATGAATTTTTGCCGTTTAACACGTTAAAATTGAGCCTTTATTATTATTTTATACAGTGACTCACAGCTTAAATGATGCAGTTGAAATTAACTATTTATTTGCTGATGGATTGTTGGAGAAACCGTCCAAAAAAGGTGCTCCAAAACTACAAGATGAGGTGGAAAGATAGTTTGGCAAAAGGTGTAACCCCTAAAACAATTTAAAGGTGCGTTTCCTATGGGGCTGTCGACGCACGCGGCTGCCGCACAGCGTCCGACGCCTAGTACTGCTCGTGTGACAATTCATTTGTCCGTTTTTTTTTTTGAGCGTTAGACGCAAGCGTCAACCGCTGGCGGCTACAGACCCCTCTCGAGGCAGTCAAGCGTCAGCCGCCGGTTGTTTGGTTAGATCTTTCTAGTCCAGTATATAATTAAACTGAGCAATATTTAATCTAAAAAATTGCCTACATTTCTCTTCATCTTTCAATAAATGTATATTTATTAAAGTTTGAAAAAAGCTTTCGTCAGTTCTGGTTTTAAATAATGGATAAACTTGTTGATTTTCTTTGCACAACATGCTTTTTTTTAGTAAATCCAATAAAAATATTTTTTGTTCTCGCACATTTTTTTAGAAAACTCTACTATTTTGACAACAGCGCGTCTACACTTTATAGGAAATGGGTGTACTGGCGTCAGCCGTTTCGTCAGACGCTGCGCGGCAGCCGCGTGTGTCAGCCGCCCCATAAGAAACGCACCTTAACGATTATTGCGGAAAAACAATTTACATAGCCGAACTGCAAGAAATAAACCTTTTATTGGCCAGAAAAATAGGCACAAAAGGTTACAGTTTGCCCGGGAACATGTTAACAAAGATTTGAACTTCTGGAGATCAGTCATTTTTACTGATGAGACTAAAATAAATCTGTTTGGATCCGATAAAAAAATTTCAGTGTGGAGAAAGCCAAATAAAGAATTGAAATTAAAAAAATATGAAGGCTACGCTAAAGAACGGTGGCGGCAAAGTGATGTTATGAGCCTGTATGTCGTATGCTAGAGTCGGTAACATGCATTTTGCAGGGAATATGAATCAATACATGTATTTGGTTATATTAAGAAAGCATCTAGCAGCTAGTGCTGAAAAATTAAATATTAATGACAATTACCGCTTTATCACGACACACGACTCGAAACACACGGCATACAAGGTATGTTTGTTGTTGGTTGCTTTATAACTGCTCACAAGTCATTTGTTGATTTTCAATTATAAGATGTTTTTTTTATTCATTATGTTTCTTGATAGCTTTAGTACTATTTTATTTTATCTGCATCATTTAAGATGTGACATAATTTACATCACTAACTTGTATTGTAACCCTTAATTATGTTGGGTGTAAATCTTTCTGTCAAAATAAGCTAATAATATTTAAAAAACTTAAGTCCGGTACAAAATGTTTCTTACTTCTTGGCAGCACATGATTAGTTTTAATTGTAACTGCATCATTCAAGCTGTATGTCACTGTATATACTGGTGAAAAATATTTATTATTAACATAATTCTAAAGTTTGTCCATTTTCAAATTTAAATTGCAAATTTATTATATGGGTTATATTACTTCTGTGTGGCAACGAATAAAACTAACGGTTGGAGCAAAAAACACCTAATCTCTGACTTTAAGTGATAATGTTATGTAACATTAATAATTAGAAAAGTAATAGAAAATATATTAACAAAAAGTTATAAAAATTCCAGCAGCCATGTCATCAAAATCAAAGTTTTAATTTTTTCATTTTCTAATAATATAAAGCCACCAATCAGAAGCAACCTAAAGTTTTTTTATAGTTAAGTATTATTACTTTATTTTGCTAATAAACAAATTAGTTGATGTAAATCAACAAACGTTGTTTTAATCATACGTAATTTGACAAGATCTTATGTTTTTCAATATTATTTGAAATTTAAACTACTCCAACCCTGGCGTCTTCTAACGAATTTTCATACTTTAGTTTATTTAAGAAATAAAATCTTTTTAGAAAAGTCAACGATAGAGGTCGGTACAGACTTTACTTTTTCCATAGACACACAACAGACTATGACTCACTGAAAAAAAGTATTATTATGAACCAGTACTTAGAAACCTGGTTAGGAGATATAATACCTAAAAATTTAATACCTTCTGGTTTTACTATTTTATTTTTTAGGGAGGAAAATTACGAACATAGCAACTATATCTACAGGCCAATCAAAAACAACTAACTAATCTCTAGGATATCGTCTCACTACGACTAGATTCATGTCCAACCGGTTTTAACTGACAGATACGTATATTCCATAATTTAATTTTAAATTATTTTTGGTTTAATGGCTGTACCTCTTTAAACATTTTTTTAAAAATTGGACCTACCTAAAGGCGGCCTTGCCACTCGACCGTGCTATAGAGAACAAGCGCGATAAGTCTAGTACTTTTCTCTCTCACTCCGCGTGCTGTGTGGTCAGCCCCTCAACACGCAGAGCAAGAGAGAACGGGATTGGGGGCCACCAATAAGTACGCAGAACGAGAGAGAAACGTACCAGACATCGCGCTTTTTCTCTCTCGCAGCGATGATTGTGACTGCGGTTTTGTGACGGACACTCTAAAATCAAGTCGTTTCCACGCTTTAACTTGAAATTTCCACGCTGTAACTTCTTAGAAAGGCACTGTATATGATACAAACAACAAAACTATACGAAAGACACGACAGATCTGTCAGTTAAAATCCGCCAACCAGACACGAAAAACCGGCCCCTAAACCGTATTGTTAGCGCGATAGAAAGTATCTTCGTCGGGTTTGGTTTCGTCCTGGTCGGCATTACCTTCCATGTAGCCTCCGTAACGATCGTGATTTTCGCACAGCAACCACGTCTCTTTGCCCATCGACAAATGTCCTTCAATGCAAAGCAATGGAATGGAAT
Organism: Listronotus oregonensis; assembly: GCA_019359885.1. Classification (NCBI taxonomy): domain Eukaryota; kingdom Metazoa; phylum Arthropoda; class Insecta; order Coleoptera; family Curculionidae; genus Listronotus; species Listronotus oregonensis. The sequence goes on from JAHBCN010002681.1 coordinate 80,151, forward strand.
TAGTAATGGTTAGTCAAATCCACAAGCAAAAAAAAAATAATGGCAAAAATAGGACGACATAATACAAGTATAAAATTAAATTCGATTTTAAAATAATTAAATTTGTTTTAAGAAGTTGGGGTCCTGGCTTCCCTACCTTCCTCAAACATACGCTACTTTGGATGAGAAAATAGAAAAATGAATGTGCAGAGTGTCGCAAAATGAACGTTATGGTTTGTGTGCGTTACAATTTTTTTATTTATAATTTTATTTACTTTTTTGTTCTAGAAATTTGTAAGGAAGGCTTGCTTAAAGTGCGCACCTGCGAAAATATTAAATGTGTATGGGAGAGCGTGAAAGAGAGTCCTGAATCATCAACGAGGAGACGTTCGGCACAACTTAGGCTAAGGAAAATCCAAGGGTGGGTCATAAGGGGACGCTGCCCCTATATGGTTTTAACAAAATGTGTTGCAACAGCTCATACTGCAAGGAACACAATGGTTCTGTTACAGGAAATCTTCAGTGATAACGTTATTTCGCGCAGAAGCGATTTTAATTGGCTACCGCGCTCGCCGGATTTGACCGCTCCAGACTCTTCTTTGGTTAGTTTTAGTTATTGGACTATTTAAAGGAAAGAATCTACGTTAACAAGCCACAAACCATCCCTCAACTAAGGGATAACATTCGCAATATAATCTGCCCTAATACCTGACGTTTTGCGAAAAGTCATGGAACATGTGTTGGAAAGAGCACGACTTTTTAAAGCGAAAAATAGGCGATATTTGCGAGATGTAATTTTTCACGTTTAGCCTAAAATTGTTTCCCATTTATAGGCTGCATTTTTATAAAATAATGTTTAAAATGTATTTAAAAATAAAAAAGTTATGAAGCAATTAAATCATAACATTTATTTTGCGCCACCCTGTAGATTATAATTCCATCTAGTGGATCTCTGCCTAAAATCTTTACTAACTTTTTAATTATAAATATGAATACCTGTTTTGATTACTAACGGGAAATTTACATCCCGTTTAGTTGTCAAACATGTTATGTCAACTGTTCCTTCTGTCAAAAATAATAAATAATGTAGGGTCATTAATTTAAAGAAGTAATAGAATACTAACAAAATTTGTCGTTTATTGGACACTACGTATTTTACTCTACAATTTTTTTTTACTATAACCAAGCAATTTTATGATGTTATTTATATGTATTTGTTTTAATTTTTAATTACCAAAAAAGGCCCAAGTGAAATACTGAATGATGATTCTGCATGCCTACTCAAAATATTATATTACACACATGCATATATTCTGTTAGTGAATGAAATGCATTTAATTATTAATTAGATAATTACCAAAATTACTTATTTTTAATAAATATTACAAGTTCTCAGGGGATCAACAAATATATAAAATATAATCAAGTACACAAGTTGCGAATTCCAAACTTACCAAGTAAATACCGTTCCAGAGCGACATATTCGTTCGGGAACATCCCTTTAGCGGGAGGATACTGGAATGAGCATATCCATTCGCCCTGCACCCGCAGCACTCGACCCGTCACTCGCGCGTAGTACTCGTAGTTGTCTTTGCCGAAGAGATTTGACGACGCGAATTCTTCTATAAGATGTTTCATCACTCTTGAGGCGACCTAAATTACAAAAAAAATGTATTTTTTTACTCCGGGGGTAAAGAAAACAAGAAAAGTTTTTGCGCCTGTCTGAAAGTAACAAAGACATATTGAATTTAAAACGTCATAAAATCAGTACCTAAAATTACTTCGTTTAGCCGGTAGAAAGCGTATTTTTTACAAAAAAAATTGTCGTTTCCCTGCGATTCCCAAAACTTAAATAAAAATATACACCCACCTCCACAAATAACCGGCCACTACAAAACGATCTAAAATACCAAAATCCAGATAGTAGTTTGTATTTAGATATACTATAAAAAGTATATAGGCAATAGGCCTTTTAAGGGTATGCTCAGCGCAAGCGCGTCCGCCATGTTAAAAAGGCGGTAATATGAAAGATTCGGGCACTTTTTATAAAAATGGTTGGGCAACAAGCATTACCACCTTTTATATTAGTGCAATCAAATGAAAAATTAATTGATAGTGCTTCATTAGTTGTGTTCACTTAGGACGATGGTTGAAGTGCCATGGTTGTCCTCAAGGAGAAAATGAAGCCAAACTAGTTGCTCTTCCAGAGAGCAAGAAAGTTATCCGAAGCCCGATTATGCGAGGCATTGCGGTAGTTGAAACACTTAATGCTGAGCATTGTGCCGCATAATGACCTCTTGTGTCGTAATTGAAAAACACCCTAGGATAATAATTCGCGAAATGACCTAAAGGGGGCAACATCTATGATCAACCTTCGGCATTCAAAAGTCAGTGAACAACAAAACAAAGCAACGTCAGGCATTGTTTATTAAAATTTTGATGTTTTAACAGAGTATTATACTTTTTATGTATAGCTTTTGTTCTACATTGTATTGTTGTGCGTTTCAAGTGTTAATTTATATTAATTTTTGGTATATAATTACCAATTTTTAAATAATTCAGAAAATAGTGAAATCGAGGTTCTAATTTCAAAATTGTTTAGATTAATAAACGTGATAAATTTAATACCGTGACTAGGGCACAAATCAATTATTTTGGGAAAAATTTTAAGCGCTTTCGCCTACTTACTCTAATGAGTTTTCGGCGATACTCAAAGCAAGGCTTTGAAAAACTAATAAAATAATATAAATAAAGGATTTACTACGCGTATCACTGCAGCATACTCCACAAAAACAACGTTTTTTAGCCCCTTATAGATGACATAAATTATAAATAAAATATTTGTATTATTTTATTATTTATGCACAATAATTTGAAATAAACTATTTATTAAAAATTATTTATTATTACTTGTTTTATAGCTATTTTTTTTATAAACATATGCACTGCTCATACATTTTTTAATAAAGTGCCCGAAAAACATGGCGGAAGCTGGGGCATGCGCACAAAAAAGGTTCATTATTACAGGGCTTTGCGATCAATGACTCATGATTTAGCAATATACAATCAGATTAGATATATACACTAATTAACTTTAGAAGATTCTATAGATTAGCTACATATTCCAGAATTGTAAATTCAATTCTTATATATAAAATCGAGTCCTAAAAATATTTATTGAATTAAGATATGCCAGTATAAGAAATTATTTTTTTGGCGCTCTCATTCTCTAGAAATCTATTCTAATGACAGATATGTTCCAAAAGCAACAGTGACATGTAGATACCGCCCAAGTAGCAATTATACCCAAGAGTAATAATTATTTATCACATCGGCAACACTGCTACGAGCAAACTTCCATGGGATAATCTTCTTGACAAAATGGTGAAACTAAATACTTTAATATAGTTCACTGGATTACACTGTTGCAAAATTACCGTAAACATTTCCTAAATGCTACTTGAGCGCAATCTTAAGACATTTTAAAGCATGCACAATATTTTTAAAATATAGTTTGAAACACATAAAAAAAACTATAAACAGAAAAAAAAGAAATTTAAAAAAAATTAAAAATCACGCTACTGATCAAAAAAACTTACGTTTACTTCGGCCTGTAGTTGAAAAGTAAGCATTGTACAGCAAAAGCAAAAAATTAGTTCCTACTTTACAAGTTTTTTATTAAGAGTGTTCTTCACTCCCGCCTTCGCCATTTTGGTAAACAAGAATTATATTGCCTAGATTTAAAAAAAAAAAGTAAAATACTCCCCATGTATTACAAAAACTTTTATGACGAAGGCAGAAGTGAACAATGACCTGATGTGGGTTAAAATCCATCCATTAAATACCATAACATTTTATTAAACAATAAAATACAGGCTGCTAGTTATGTATTGATATCAAAAATTTAGATTTTTGGGGAATTTAAAATAATATTCTTTATTCTGAAAAAAGCCAAATAATTTTTTTCACTAAAAAAAATACTATATTGTTAACATCGATATTAAAACTTTAAACTAAAAAGGAGCTGTGTGACGTTCCTTCACCCTGTATATATGGTGGTAATTTTGAATTCTGATAATTTTTAACATATTTTAGCCTTTCTATCTATAAATATAAAACAAAGAGATGTCTGCATCGGACGGACGATTTTTTTTTTCTTTTTTACTACCTAACTTTATAACTTGACTACAGACAAGACACTCAACCAAAACCCTGTATGCACGGCATTATTTTTAATATGTATGTATTGTTATTCATTAAACAAACTAACGGTTTTTCGTGTTCCACTTTTTCACTCTAATAATTTGCCTGGACCAAATATTTAGCTAGACATTTCGCACTTAACTTAAAAATCCTTTTAAAAATTGTGTGATTTTTACTATTATAAACAGTGCAAAAAAAATAAAAACTTGATTGTTATTATAATATTTTATACCTTAAACTTCATAACATCTTCCATTTTCGCCGTTTCCCATCGCTGACGCAAGAATGGAAAAAACTGGGTGCGACGCTGACTCCAAGCGCTTCACTGGTCATACCTGTGCCGGCTTTTTCGCTATTTGAGGCAATGACTCGAAAGGTACCGAATAAGAGTACCAAGAGCCTCTGGGTGTATGGAGGTAGCGATGTTAATATCCTAAAAAACAAATTTATTTAAAAAAAAAAACCGAAAAATCGACACCAAGTTCATTGAATTCTTCACGAGCATTGGCGTACGGGGTGATCCAACAGGGACTAAATAGGGTCATATTTGTGGCTTTCCCCATGTTAAAAAAAAAAAATGAAATAGCCATCTTTTGTGTTTCCATTTCTGGAAACCCTGTACAGATTTGATTATCCTTTGCCAGAAATAAAAAAATTCAAAGGGGCCGGAAACATGCCTTAACTAAAGAATTTTCTATATAATAATTACACTACTTTACAGTGAATTTAAAGTTTTTTTTTGTTAATTTTTGGTTTTTAAGTGCAAAAATGATGGTAAAAACGTTGCCAAATTTACGTTTTCACTAAATTACGGAAATTGTGCACAATATGGCAACAATCCGATATTTGAAGGCAAATTCACTTCGTTCAAAAAAATCATTGCTTAATTCATCTCGCGATAAAAAATCCAAAATATCTTAATTTTCCAGGGACTTTCTTAAATGGAATGTGGGGTGAAATCAATAGTATTTTTCCTCCTCTATAAGACTCCGTATAAAAAGTGTTTTTAAAATTCTTGGTTCTCCCGATATTTGATGGAAAATTCATTCCCGTAGGACAAAATCATTGTATTATCCTAAATCCATTTCGTGATCAAAAATGCAAGATACCTCAATTTTTCAGGGACTTTTCTAAATGCAATATGGGGTAAAATCTATAGTATTTTTCCTCGTCTACAAGTTGCCGTATCAAAAGTGTTTCTAGGATTTTTGGTTCTCTCCATATTTGATGGCAAATTATTCCCGTAGGACAAAATCATTGCTAAATCCATCTCGTCATAAAAAATGCAAAATATCTCAATTTTCCAAGGACTTTTCTAAATGCAATATGGGGTGAAATCTATAGTATTTTTCCTTGTCTACAAGATGCCGTATCAAAAATGTTTCTAGGATTCTTGGTTCTCTGATATTTGATGGCAAATTTATTCCCGTAGGACAAAATCATTGCTAAATCCATTTCGTGATAAAAAATGAAAATATCTCAATTTTTTAGGGAGTTTTCTAAATGCAATATGGGATGAAATTTATAGTATTTTTTCTCGTCTACAAGATGCCGTAAAAAGGGTGTTTATAAAGGTTTTGATTCTTCCGATATTTGATGGCAAATTCATTCCGTAGGACAAAATCATTGCTTAATCCATTTCGTGATAAAAAATGCAAAATATCTCAATTTTCCAGGGACTTTTCTAAATGCAATATGGGGTGAAATCTATAGTATTTTTCCTCGTCTACAAGATGCCGTATCAAAAGTGTTTCTAGGATTTTTGGTTCTCCCGATATTTGATGGCAAATTCATTCCTGTAGGACAAAATCATTGCTTAATCCATTTCGTGATAAAAAATGCAAAATATCTCAATTTTCCAGGGACTTTTCTAAATGCAATATGGGGTGAAATCTATAGTATTTTCCTCGTCTACAAGATGCCGTATCAAAAGTGTTTCTAGGATTTTTGGTTCTCTCGATATTTGATGACAAATTCATTTCCGTAGGACAAAATCATTGCTAAATCCATTCGTCATAAAAAATGCAAAATATCTCAATTTTCCAGGGACTTTTCTAAATGCAATATGGGGTGAAATCTATAGTATTTTCCCCGTCTACAAGATGCCGTATAAAGGATGTTTCTAGGATTTTTGGTTCTTCTCGATATTTGATGGCAAATTTATTCCCGTAGGACAATATCATTGCTAAATCCATCTCGTCATAAAAAATGCAAAATATCTCATTTTCCAGGGACTTTTCTAAATGCAATATGGGGTGAAATCTATAGTATTTTTCCTCGTCTGCAAGATGCCGTATCAAAAGTGTTTCTAGGATTTTAGGTTCTTCCGATATTTGATGGCAAATTCATTCCCGTAGGACAAAATCATTGCTAAATCCATCTCGTCATAAAAAATGCAAAATATCTCAATTTTCCAGGGACTTCTCTAAATGCAATATGGGGTGAAATCTATAGTATTTTTCCTCGTCTACAAGATGCCGTATCAAAAGTGTTTCTAGAATTTTTCTCTGATATTTGATGACAAATTCATTCCGTAGGACAAATCATTGCTAAATCCAACTAGTCATAAAAAATGCAAAATATCTCAATTTTCCAGGGACTTCTCCAAATACAATATGGGGTGAAATCTATAGTATTTTCTTCGTCTACAAGATGTATCAAAAGTGTTTCTAGGATTTTTGGTTCTCCCGATATTTGATGGCAAATTCATTTCCGTAGGACAAAATCATTGCTAAATCCCTATCATAAAAAAAAAATATCTCTTTTCCCGGGGCTTTCAAATCAATATGG
>JAHBCN010002682.1:0-86898 GCA_019359885.1 Listronotus oregonensis
AAGAGAATGATTTACATAAAACAACTGTTTGTATCTGACTGAAAGAAGTGGAATGTAAATTAACTATACATCCCTATTTGCGGATGATTAAACTTAGAATACATTTCCTCAACACTTAAAATCGTAGTTACAAAAATACTGTGCATAGCAGGTCTACTAAAACGTAACATTTATACTTTAATAAATTAAATAATATGCAACAAAAAAAGAACTAGTGCTGCCTCCAATTTATAAAATACTAATTTATCCGCAGCTAAATATTACAAAAATTCAAAAAGTTACATTATCAATAATTAAATTAAGTATCTAAGTGGAAAATTTGTTATAAAATTATTCTGTTGGAATTTATTTGATTAATTTTGTCAATAAATAATAATAATAATAATAATTATGTGACCACAGTACTGACAACTAATTAAAAAAATCATAGCCGATTTTGCGCCCCTAGGTGGCTGCGCCCTTGGCGGGCGCCCATCTCGTTACCGCTAAAACACGGCCCTGTATCTACCCCGGGTAAATTTTAATGAGTAAAATCGTAATTGTACTTTTAAATAATTTTAAATCTGTTAAAATAACCCTTTTTTTTTCATATTTTCCATGATAGAAACAAAAATAGATTCTTGAGACCGATATCTTATGGATATTTATTTGTTTTTTTTTTTCATTGATCGGATTCATAATTTGTTTGAATTTTCAAAGTCCCAAATAAATAGACTTTTTTAGCAAAACATCAGGGTAGTATATTTTTTCTTTAAGCCACATGTGTCCTTTTTGAAATCCCGTTAAAATTTTTAAAATCAGTTGTTTAGAAAAATAGTTATAAATTTTTGTCTGTTAAATGACGGTTTGGCTGTTTTTAAGTATTTATAGCTATTTAAATCAATTTTTAACCAACTAAATCTTAATAACATTGAATTTGCTTTTCACCATTCTTTAACAAAACGAAAAAATCGAGTACTCATAAGTCAGATTACTGCTTTCAAACGATTTTAAGAGAAAAATCCCGTGGGGTAAATTTTTACCCGGTTTGGAGTTTACAGGAAAAAATGGGTTTATAGTTCTGGGTTTTTTATCATTACAAATGAACAAATACATATTTATTTATCTATCTATCTATTGTATAATGTAAAGCAAAATAGAAATTTATTGTAAACTTCTAAAAAGGTCGACCAGACTTTCACGGATAATTAATGGGTCACTAGCAAAATGTGTAGATGCACAACAATTTTAATTTGTGTATTAGGAGTGCAAAATGAAATATTGCAGCTGTTTTTTATCTTGAAATAGTCCACGAAGGGCGAAGGCCTAAATACCAACGTACCGTGGGTGTCTTAAGTGTGGTAAGATGAAGTCTATTGACACGAGACCTAAATACTTGGGGATTTGGGAAGAAGGCAAAACTTCTGGTTGTAGTAGGTTCCACAGTCTGGACACTCTAGGGATAAAGGAACTAACAAATTGGAAGTTCTGGGCCTTTCAAGCTAGACGGTAAAAGAATGCATAAAAAGGACACTACGTGTCGCTTTACTGGGAGCTGTCCGGGGTGGAACTATACTGTCCAACTTCTTAAAGCAGAAGCCGTAAAAATATCTATAAAAAGCGACAGATCCCCTTTATACGGTATTCATATAAGGATTTTTATATAAAAAAGTTACTCTTTTGTTGTTGGGCCTTTTTTCTGTTTAAATTAACTTGCTGATTAACATGTAAGAAGGGAAACAACGTAACTTTAAAAGTGACTCTATTTGTGTAAATTTAGCACCTTTAGTAATAAAGTGACACAACTAAAAATTTACTGAATCAGTATTAAACGGTTTTATAATTTCAATTTCCGCGGTTTATCACCTTTTGATTTGGGTATTGCGTAACCTATGAACAAGTGCGAATTGTTAACCGATAACTAATTATTTTTTATTTTTTTGTTTGCAAAAAGATGTTTTTTGTTGGGGTCGTTTTATGATATAACCCAAATTATCAAAATTTTCAATTATGTCACTTTATCACTAAAGGTGTGATTTATTTTCAGGACAAGTGACATAAGCCAAAAAAAGTTATTTTTAGCTTAAGGTAATTCACTCGCGGCATTCCTAGACAAAACTATCGGCTTATAGTAAGTACAGCCCGGCCCGTCCACAAGTCGAACCGAGATTGGGATGAACATCTTTTATCTTCGTCTGTTCCATGCCATCCGCGCCGAACTCGCCCCTTTCTCTCTAACAAAAATGGATTGTTGAACGGGCTGAGAGTAGTACCAGTACGGATCATTATATTTTTTTCTTTTTTAGTTTAATTTGTACCGCAGTATTTTGAATGGACCCCAAATTTAGCGCTGTCCCAAATAAGATCGAATACGCTTTACCAAAAGTTAGAGGATCTCAATGCTTGAAAATATTATTTTTGTAGAAGACTGTACATGAGGTCTGTTCGTTCTTCAGTAATATTTTACACTATTTTACACTTTTTGGACCCACCTAGTTCTAAAATACACCTTCCATAAGGGCGATTACGTAAAAAAAGAATAAATTAGTGTACCTATTTCTTAATAAGAAACAGACCTAATAAACTTTCAAAAATCAATATCTTTTTAACAAAACGGTCAAATAATTAATTTTTTTATAACTTTCTAATATTTTAATATATATTGCATTAGTTTTTAAAAAAATATCGTAAGAACCGTTTTCGAGATGTTCCGAAATAAATGCATGGCTTATACCAGTATCGTTTCCAGAAAAAATTCAATTTCTCCTTTAAATGACCAAATATTTATCCACCTGTAACCTTTCGTTGTTAAAGACCCTACTCTACCAAACGAGGTTAACCCTCTTACCCTTCTACAAAGTGTAGGTGACCTGTAAGTTTTTTTAGGTATTTCAACGGCTTTTGTCTTAAAGAAATAACTACTATAATTCCTTTCCTTGCAGTTTTAAATAAAGGAATACGAAATGCCACTCTCACGGATTCTTTTATGGTGCACCTAGAGAAGCCTTGAGCCTCCTACTTTTTCCGTTTTCCATAGTCCTGGAATCTGCTGCTTACAATGGTCCTCCTCCCCCCCCCTAATAAATTGGCTCTTATTTCACTTAAGCCACCTACGGTACTTTAGTGATTTATCGTGGACTGCCAATATTTCGAAAAGATGTTAATAAAATATTATTTTCGTTATTTTTAAGAACCAATTTGGTTGAGGTAGGTCGGCGAAATTCATTAAATTCACAAAACATTAGCATATGTTTTGCAGTCTTTTAAGAGGTATTATCTGATAAATAATAATCAGTGTTATTAAAAAAGTGATAAAAGCACTCCACTGTAAGAACTGATCAAATATATTTTTCGTGATTAAAAAATAAAGTAATCTTACTTTTTAAAGATTTTATTTTATCTTAACTTTCAACTTTTAAGGGCATCGTTTAAATGCGTGTCATTTAAGTGTTCACCAACGATATCTAGAAAAAAAACTGGATTTTTTTGTTTAATTTGCTTATACGCACTTGAATTATTAGATTTAATGGCAGATAATAACTGAACTTAAAGAAATCAAAGAAGTATAAGAATACATTAAAACTGTTAGAAAACAACGTAAACCAGTGAGTACAGGGTCTTTGAGTATATTTACGTGGCTTTTGAGACCTTTATTTTTAAAGACAGAAAAAAATGTTTTATATAAAAATTGTAGGATTTTTTTCCATATTATCTTTTGAAATTATCGGTAAAAAAATATCGTAATAAAAAACTGGAAAATAATAGGCAACTTCAACTTTTTTAAATGAAACACCCTGTATATTATGCGCCAAAACGAAAGATCTTTTTTTTCTGATTTCAAATATATACATTGATGATATTTGGATGAACCATTTTTGAGATATTTTAGGTTAAATTATTAATAAATTTTAAAAAGTTTCGTATTAGTATCAAGAAAGTCATGGAAACAATAAAATTGTTATGTTGCTGAATTTGGTGAGGGTTTTCTCTGGACCAATAATGTTTATTTTTGTTATTAAACATTCCTGCTAAAGTGAAGGAAGACTTGTCGGTGAATAGAATTTTATTTAAAACTTTGGATCCTGCTGCATAAACCTAGCTATCTCCAATGCATACTTAGGTCGGTCCTGCATGTTTTGTTCAGGAAGATTCTGAACTGACATAAATTTATAAGGAAAAAAGTTGTAAAATTTTAAGGTTAAATAAATTTTATAATCTGTTTTAATAAGTTCAGATGCCGCATCCGAGATTGATATTTCAGGATTTTCTAAAATTATTAAAAGTAGTTAGTGCTAGTCCAATAGAAAAAGTATAATAATTATCCTGAAAAAACGAGGATATCCAAAACTTTGTTTTCATTTCGTGCTGCAGTCCTTTTCTTCATTTTAAAGCTTTTTGTTCAATAAACTTTCTTACTATCTATTTAATAGTATCTATAGATGGTACCCGTTGTTAAGGATATAATAAGTAATATTCCCTTTGCACTGTCGTTACAGTATTATTGTTACCATAAAAAAGACGCATAATAGCGATTTTTTGTTTTTCTGAATAGCTCATCGACAAAAAAGCAATTCAAACTACTTTTAATAGTTAAAATGATAAATTTAAACTTTTTACAATATCAATACGTCAAATTTATTAAAACAATTTTATTTTTTTCATAGCTTTCTTGATACTTAAATGATTTTTTTTTTCAATTTATTTATATTTTAAGCTTAAATATCTCAAAAATGGTTCATCCAAATATCATCAATGTATATATATTTGAAATCAGAAAAAAAATATTTTATTGTAGCGCATAATATACAGGGTGTTCCATTTAGAAAAGTTGAAGTTGCCTATATTTTCCATTTTTTATTGCGATATTTTTTACTGATAATTTCAAAAGATAATATGAAAAAAAATCTACAATTTTTATATAAAACATTTTTTTCTGTCTTTAAAAATAAAGGCTCCAGAAGTCACGTAAATATAATCAAAGACCCTGTACAATTGTTTTCCCCTTGTGGATATCTGGCAACACTGGTTTGACATTGGCAACATGGCACTGACGACAACACTTTTTAAACAATAAATTCGTAGACGTTTATTGCACAGTGAACCGAGCCGTAAAAATATTTTTCTTTTTTTTTACCTTTTTAAGTATTAGGTTTTGATTATTTGCCTTTTTTAAAAACTCATTCTAACTTCCATTTTCCTATTTCACGTGGCAAGGTTTCATGGGGTTACGATGGCCAACATAGATTCCTCTGTGACACGGCTTGTTATAGGTCTTATGTTTCTCGGGAATTAAAATGAATATTTTTCGATATTTTAATACTGGACTTCTTACCTTAGATGGCTGTGCTTGGAGTAGGTCGTAGTAATACTTGCATCCCTGTGGCTAACCCCACTTGTATATCTGTCTTTTTTGCCCTTATATCGTAATAGCCGAGCCGTGGTGTCGGTGGTCTCTAGAATGACTTGTGAATAGAACACCGGATCTGTGTATTCTAGGACGTCTTTGAAGGAAATAAATATAGTGTTGGCAACTAAAAAATATGAACTATGCATATATGGAGCTAAAGTTCTTTTTATAAAGGATACTCTTAAAAGGCCAGTAGTAGGACTACAAACATGTCTTCTTTTATTAAAAAACACTTGCATAAAATAAATGTACTCAGGCTAAGTTCGAACGTATCCCAAAAATTAAAGAGGATACTTATTTGCAAGTCCCAAACACTTACAATTAGAGACATTTACTCTTCTATCCAGCGTAAATTTTTTGGAGGGAAGTACACCTGCCAAAAAGGAGCGGGCATTTTCATTTTCCACATTTTATTAGGGATCAAAACCGTGAGGCTAGATTTAGTGCTCGACCGTCTGTCAGCGCTAACATCGGTCGAACGTAGCAATATCAATAAAAATGTATGACGAACTACAGTGTAGGCGCGTAGCTGATCATAAATTTTCACTAATGACGCTACGTGCGACTGATGTCAGCGTTGACAATTGGTCGAGAACTAAATCCAGCCTTAAAATAGTGGATATTTAAAACCCGGTACTTTTTCATTTGAGGATCAGCCATAATGCCTATAGGAATTTCAAAACGATAAATTAATGAAAAAACTATCGATATCCCTTATGAACGCGATACTGGTCTGAAATAGGTCAGCTTCTATAACCTCAGTTTTAAGCTAATAGAGGACTGTTTGGAGAGACCTGGTTTAAGTCTAGTGGAGAAGACCCATTTGGAGGAAAAACTTTAAACAAGTACGGAATTCATAGAATATTTAGCATGCGGTAAAGATAAGTCTTCAGATTGTCGCCAAGAAAAATAAAATTGATACTAAGGAGTTACTTAGAAAAATTAATTAGATCTAGTAAATGTACAATTTTACAAATTATATTAATTTTTAGGTTTAGCAAAAGGAGAGACTATCACTGCGAGCGCTCATCCCTCAGACTTACCTAGTTTGAAAGCCTTTGAAGTAAGTTATTAGGCTCTTTTTAAATTACGTATATTAATAGTGGTCAGTCACCACTTGCAAATCAACAGCCAAGGAGTTATCCTGTGACTCGCTGGAGTTGCGAAAATCTGCAACTCAAACAGCCAGTGGTTGTTTTGACAACATACTATATGTTTGTACGTCGTCACAGGGTTGATGTAGACAAGTTTATGGCAGCCAGCCATTACCAGTACCTCAGGTGGTCCAATTATGGTTTTAACAACCCGCTTGTCACATGATTCTTTGGTCTACTAGCTCGCTAACCACACTAACCACACCCCAATGAGGCGGGTGCCTTTGGGGGGTGTGGATCATTCCAGGGTAGAAGGTCGAGGACATTCCTGTCTCCCTTCGAATTTGGACCCTGGCTTCAACATCGAGCAAATGAGCTACATCCTCAGCGTAACATCCCTTGGCTTAACATCGCCTCGCGATTATCGTCGGCTTTTGCCTTACGATAACGCTAACCTTCGCTTCAGCTGGCTTTCGCTTAGCTGAGTGTGTTAGTGTAGACGCAGATGATCAACATCGTTTCGTTCTTTTGAACTCTTCAGACGGGTACATCAACCCGTGACGACGTACAAACACTCTTTTTAAATCTTTTAACATACCGGGTGGTGCGTCGCCGAGCGGAACATAGGCAACCCCATGTAAATTTTAAGGGGGTCAATTATTGGCTGTACAGTTTACAGAAAAAATGTAAGATAACTTTTGAAGAGACCAATCTGATAAGCCCTCGTGGCAAGTTTCAAAACATTTTAATAAGCGATTCTTGAATTATTCAATTAAATGTAATTGCAAAATTACCAAATTTTCGGTTCAGGTAAAACCAAACAGGCACCAGTAAAATGAATATTGTCCCTGACATGAGGCAAAGTGTCAATAAATCAGTAACAGTGTGTATTTGAAAAAAAAAATGAATTATTCAATGGACGAAAAAGTATCCTTAATTAAGTAGCTTTATGCGGAAAACAGTTTTAGAGCAGTATTTGAAATGTTTTCAGTTTATTTCCCCACCAAGCCCATTCCGTCCATTTTAACTATTAAACATATTGTCAGTAAGTTCGAGTCCAAAGGTACCGTAATAAATAATTGTAAATGTTTAACTCAGGATATCGAAAATAGAGCCGAAAAAAGAGAGAACAGAGATCTTAATATTCTACTGATTGTGGAGGAAAACAAAATGGTTAGTACGAGGGTTCTTGGGCAAAAGGTAAATAAACATCATACAACGGTATTGCGCACTTTGAAAAAACACAAATATTATTTCTTTAAATTCCAAAAACATCAAAAGCTGCAGGTAGGAGCGAAGAATGGCATTTTGTTTTGAAATGATGGAAGGAGCAAATAACGATAGGAATTCTTTAAAAAATATTTGTTTTACCGATGAATGTACATTCACCCTTAACAATGAACCAAATGTTCAGAGTTGCCGGTATTGGAGCCAAGAAAATGAACATCGCGTTGTTCATACTCGGACACAATATCCCCAAAAAACAAATGTATTCGTGGGAATTATCGGACACCATATCAGTGGACCCTTTTTTATGGACTATAACCTGACAGCAGAAACCTATTTGGCTTATTACAAAATCAAATTGGACCTGCCTTAGAAGAAGTTGTTCGGGAAGATGATCTGGTACCAAATGGATGGTTGCCCCGCCCATAATGCCCGTATGGTTAGAGAGTACCTGGAAAATGCTTTTAAAGGCAATATTATTGGTTCACGGTACCGAATACTTTGGCCAGCCAGGTAACCTGATCTTTTACGGAATGACTTTTTTTTGTCGGGTCACTTAAAAAGTGTCATTTATAAAAGTGTAAAATTTGAGAATCTAAAACAGCTATAAAATGCTATTTCGTTAGAATGTAATAAAATTTCGCAATATCAACTTAGCAACGTTAGAAATAGATTTTATGATCGGTTGGGATATTGTTTAGCTGTCAATGGCAGGTTGTTTGAACATTTGATTAATTAATGTTTTTATGTAATTCTCTATTATTTTTTTAAAAAGTTATTTTATTTTATTTCATTTTATTTTTTCACACCTAGTAAAATATTAAGAGTTCAGATCTCTCTTTTTTCGGATCTATTTTCGATCTTCTAAGTTAAAATTTACAATTATTTATTGCGATGGCTTTGAACTCGAATTTACTGACAATACAATGATAGGAAAATAAATTGAAAATATTTCAGACACTGCTATTGGTTTAATTAAATTCTAGTATGATAAAATAATTTTTTTTAATGATCGATCGTAATAATTATTGTTATTAGTTAAACTAAATTGTTACATTAAATAAAATTAGATAAAAAATAATGTTAACGTGTCTTTTACTTTAAATGTAATGGTTGTGAGATTAATGAAACAAAAAAAGCATTCCTTGTATTCGGCTGTACGTCAGATTTGACAAAGCCTTATAACAAATTGTTTGCTGGTGGCTGGTGTCTGTTTGGTTTTACCTGAACCGAAAATTTGGTAATTTTGCATTACATTTAATTGAATAATTCAAGATTCGCTTATTAAAATTTTTTGAAACTTGGCACGAGGGTTTTTTAAATTGGTCTCTTCAAAAAGTTATCTTACATCTTTTCTGTAAAATGTACAGGGGAGAATAATTAACCCCCTGCGGTATACTATAATGAATTAAGATATACAGAGCATTTGAATTGGGTCAAAATATTGCCTATAAGACTGACAATGTCAATTATGAATGCATTAAATTCCTAAAATCTTACCTTACTTCTATATTACTTTATTTTTTGTAGGCACTAGGAGCCGAAGCTATTACAGAAAACATTCCAGTAGTAGAAAAGTCAGAGGTAGTAATAGTTGCCGTAAAGCCTCACATAGTCCCCATAGCACTTGGCGGCCTAAAATCTGCTGGTATCGATACCGATAAATTATATATGTCGATTGCCATGGGAGTAGGAATTAAGGATTTAGAAAAGGTAAAAAACATATTTATCCACAAAGCAGTATGTAGTATTTCAAACATAAGTTTTTTGACATCCTTTGGTTGTCCTTTACATACAGTGTGTCCCAGGATAGGTGGTCCGTAAGGACAAACGGACAAAACATTTACAAATTTTAAAACGGTGTTTTGGGATTATGGTCTGCATGGTCTGAAACTTAAATACACAAAGTTTCACTCATATCAGTGTTATACAGGGCAAATTATAACTAAATTGTTAGAAATCGCTACCAGTAAAGTGACCCTAATTTGAGAGATAGAGGAAATTGTATTAAGAAAAAGTTGCTTAGAATTAAAAGTTAGGCTAGAACCTCAATAAATCAAGTAGTACGGCTTTTTAATGTCACATACACATTTAGCAAAAACAACAGCCAGAAGAATTATTACAATTTTTTTTAAGAACCGGAAGTGTACTTAACGCAATAAAAAGATAAAAACGTATAATGATAATAAATAACTTAAAATTAAATTTTAAGCAAACAATAGATACAATAAGTACATTAAATTATTAATTATAAATTATGCAACGTAGTTTTCTCCGCTTTCAACGCATCTTTCAATCAGTCTTCTGAAATTCCTGTAACTATTTTGAATATGGGCTAGTGTTATTGTCCGGGCAGCGTGCGTTATTCTTTCTTTCAAGACATCCTGATTATTGGGAAGTTGCTCGGCATAAACCAGGTTCTTAAGATGACTCCATAAAAGAAATCTAGTATTGAGAAGTCTGGTGACCTAGCGGGCCAATGAATAGGTCCAAACCTGCCAATCCATCTGTTACTAAAAGTTTCGTTCATCCATTCAGTAACAATCTGCGTCGAATGCGCTGGACAACCATCTTGCTGAAAGTAAACTGACGTCCTTTGATCAAGGGGAATATTTTCGAGGAAATTATTACGGAACCATTCTAGCAGTTCCAAATATTTATTTTGATTCAGCTTTCCATCGATAAAATATGGTCCAATAATGCCATGTTGCCACGAAATAGCACTCCATATATTTACATTTTTGAAGTACTTCAGATGGGACAGGATACGAAAACCAGGATTTTCTGAAGCCCAATGCCTACAATGTGGAGTGGAAACAATCCCATTTGTGGTGAAAGTGGATTAGTCAGAAAAAATAATGTCTCTGGAAAATTGATGATTTTGTAATATTTTCTCCCCTAACAGCAAACAAAAATCTAGACAGTAGGCTTCGTCTTTTCAGCTCGGATTTGCTTATATTCGTTTCCCGTTGTCTCTTTCTAAGAGAAAGTCTTGGATTAACTTCAGAGCTCTTACTGTAGGGGCATCATTATCATCATACGTGTTAAGTACACTTCCAGTTCTTAAAAATTTTGTAATAATTCTTCTCGCTGTTGTCTTTGCTAAATGTGTATGCGGATATTTGATATAAAAAAGCCATACTACTTGATTTATTGCGTTTTCTCCTACTCCATAACATTGCACGGCATAAATCTTCTGTTCTTATGCTAAAGCCATGACTTGTTTTTGTAATAAACTCTGCTGAATTTCGCGAAACAATTTCAAAAAATGCCATGTCAATGTCATACGACTCCTGTGTTGGTCTTTAAGGTAGAAATTAATAATTACTTAAGGAAAAATAATACAGTATTTCAAAAATATTAAATTTAAAATTAGAACACCATAAATTGAGATTCTAGCCTAACTTTTAATTCTAAATAACTTTTTCTTTATACAATTTCCTCTATCTCTTAAATTAGGGTCACTTTACTGGTAGCGATTTCTAATAATTTAGTTATAATTCGCCCTGTATAACAGTGATCTGAGTGAAACTTTGTGTATTTAAGTTTCAGACCATGCAGACCATAATCCCAAAACACCGTTTTAAAATTCGTATTTTTTTTGTCCGTTTGTCCTTACGGACCACCTATCCTGGGACACACTGTATTCATGACGCGCCTCTCAACCACCTTTCAAATATTTGTCCTATACTAACCAGGACCCGAAGTTTTTACATTTCCGCCGACTCTACATTTGCAAATAAAAAAAAATAGGAAATTATTTTTATACATCATCATTTGTTTGTTTTTTTAGATTTTACCCAAAGACTCCAGAGTAATAAGAGTAATGCCAAATACCCCAGCCCTTGTTCAAAGTGGGGCTTCCGTTTTTGTTAAGGGTAGTGCGGCTACCGAAGGAGATGCAGCGGTAGCGAAAAAGTTATTGCAAAGTATCGGCATTTGTGAAGAAGTATCAGAGAGTAACATGGATGCCATAACGGCGTTAAGTGGGTCCGGACCCGCCTATGTAAGTTTTTTTAACATATTTTTACGTTGATCTGAATGTTGTTATCAGTGGCGGCTCCTACCTTAGTATATCGGGGGAAGGGGGGTTATTTTGAAAAACTTGTATAACAACCGCGTTTCGTGGATTTATCAGCCCGAGAAAGTTTCAGATCAGGAATAGGTCAACCGAGCGATTTTATATGTACTTTGACAGCTAGCGAAAGTCGGGAAAACTCACCGTTTAAAAAAGTCTTTACATTATTTGCCATTCCTTCTATTATTTAAACACGCGGAGTTGGGGCAGCAAAGAATAAAACGATACCCCATGCAACGAATCAAATCTTACCGGCCGAAGCCCAACCGCTGTGTTCACACATCGTCGTTGTGGTTGGGCCCAGTAGGATCTTTTGAAACATGCGCTAGAGTTGCTGGTTATCGGCAATTCTTGTTGCCACCGTATGGAACGGGATCCGAAGCTAAGATGAACACAAGGCCTTAACTTAAGGTGTTAGCATACCGTGCTGATGAGTGAATGACATCATGTGCCTTAAACAGATGTCCCCAACGGTGCCTCTGAGATACAGGACGACCTCTCAGAGTATCTAGCCTTACTGGAGGAATGCGGGGCTCTGCCCTTACTTCCCTAGCTCCAAACAGAACCGCTTTTATACGAAAAAAGTGACAAAGGTCCGCTGACCGAAACGGATAAATCCGTTTCGAGAGGTGCCACTCAAGGTCACAAGCAGACAAAGGTGCGCCGACCGAAACGGGTGAATCCGTTTCGTAAGGTGCCCCTGAAGTCACCGGCGCCTGTTTCACGGGGAAGGGCTAATCCATCCCAAACAAACAGGTGCTTAGGAAGGGTTCCTTAAATCCACACAGAAGGCGGACAGAACCGCCTTTATAGGAAAAAGGGTTCCCTGGCTTTAAACAGAAAGCGGATAGGACCGTTTTCATAAGATAAGGCCGGAGATGCGGCTTTAGAAAGAACATCTGGTTCCTGTAACAAGGACCTGGTAGCTACCCAAGTCACTAGACCGACAGAGGAGGGCATGATGGATCTAATCGTCTGCTCGTCATACTCTCCAGGAGACAGGGACACCAGAACACATCAGAACACATTGTGCTCGTGTCCGGTAGCGACACGAGTAAGAGGAGATGTAAGAACTCTCTCCCAATCTGGTATCGGATTCATTAGAAGTCCGATCCTATTGGGAGAAATATAAAAAGGTGTGAACCACAATAGATCGAGCGGTCGCAGTGGAGGGCGTAAAAAGTCCACTCACTTTAAACCTACCTACCTACCTACCGACCGACCGAAGGCGGAAAAATATATTTCCCTCTTGCGTGTGGGAATACGACGCAGCGGCTGCAGGTTTAGGCGGACGGTTAATTCCCGCCAAGTAAAACATTGGACTATATGGCACAAATTCGAGCAACCAAAACTGAGTATTAGGGAATTGGCAGCGGGAAATTAAAAATGTAAAAATTCCGATTTTTATTAATTTTTGGATGGATTGATTAAATACAAAATATCATTTTTGATTTATTGGTTATTTACATTTTGTCTCGGGAAGCACAGCCCTTTCGCCACTGATTATTAATAGTTTTATACAAAACAAATGAAATACTTCAAAAAATAGTTTTTAATAAATTCTTTAATTATTACTGAAAAATACATAAAACATATATGATGGAAAAAAGTTGACTTTCAATGTAAATAAATCAGAATAAAAAGTTTTATTTAAAGTTTGTAATTATATATTGACAGAGTATTTTAGTGATACTATGGCGGAATAATGTGCTTTTTTTAATACCTGTTGCCGTAATAATACAAAAAATAATTAAAGTAAAGATTTGTAGGCTTTGTTATCGTATATTCATAAACATTATTTATTATTCGTTTTTTTTTGTAAATAAATTGTTTATTTAAGCGATAAATAATAAATCTTTGTAACGAATATTTTCATTTGTTTTATTATTAGAAAGTATTAAAAAAAACAAAAGTAATTAATCTTTTTTTAAGGTGTATATTTTCATCGAAGCCCTTGCAGATGGCGGGGTAAAAATGGGGCTGCCCAGGGACTTGGCTTATAAATTAGCCGCTCAAACGGTTTTAGGAGCTGGAAGGATGGTCAGAGACACGAAACAGCATCCTGGAGTTCTAAAAGATGACGTTACGTCACCTGGAGGTTCTACGGCGACTGGACTGCATTTTCTAGAAACCAAAGGTAGTTAAATTGAGTATTTTACAGGGCGTTGTGGAAATGTTTTCATAATTTTAAATGGATTGATCCTCGTATAAAAAACAAATTGTATGCAATAAGATAAATATTATGGTATATTCCACAATAATTTGTTGATTTCTCGACCGCAATAAAATTTAAATAACAACCCGCAGTGGTAAACCCAGCCATAAATAAGTTGCCTGGCAAATATTTATTGTGTAGGCACCGCACCTTTTGAAAGGGTACAGGTCCTGATTACCTACTAATATCAATAGTTTAGGTTACCTATTTTGAATGCTCAATAACACACGAAAATACCTTGACAAACTCCAAACGACTGATGAACTAAGATTTGCTTAATATTGAACACCTGCAATTTGCCTTTAACCTACATAATATACTAAAAGGTAGGTACAATAATAAAGGAAATTTTAAGTCCGGACCTAAATGCGGGTACCCAAAGTTTATTGAGTTTTACTACTAACAGTAGCAGGTAAAACGAAAAATAAACGAATTATTGTGGAATGTACTGTATGAACTTTACGGCCCTTATACGTCCAAAAATTTCAGACCGGTGCGAGAGTTGGATCAATTCATTTTGAACTTTTTTCGGCCCTCGGACGTACTTGAGGGTTGAAAAGGGGTGGTTTCAGGGATAGCACCGCCCCAATTTCTTTTCCAGCTTTTTATGACTTTAAGACAATCGTTTAAAAATTTTAGACTGGCGCGAGAGTTGGATCAATTCATTTTGATTTTTTTCGGCCTCGGACGTACTAGAGGGTTGAAAAGGGGTGGTTCCAAGGATAGCACCGCGCCAAATTTTTTTTTCAGCTTTTTTATGACTTCTTCTACCCTGGGAGCCGTCTTAATTAACTATCGGAGGCTGCGCAGCCTCATGGGCTTTTTGTGCCTAATCTCCCATTGTCTTTTATATCAATCCTCCCATTAGTCTTGTTCCTTCTACAAGTCTGTATAACCCCGAGACTGGTTGGTTGATAAATTCCGGTGGGCTCATTTCCGGTTGCCCAAATAATGCCTGTCTTTTGTGATTCAATGCTTTACATTCGCACAGGATATGGTAGGCTGTTTCTTCCCCCTCGTCGCACATTCTGCAACTTGGGTCCCCATTGTATGAGCCTATCTTGTGCAGGTGTCCTCTTAGGTTATCATGCCTTGTTAGCAACCCTACTGTTATGCGAAGTCTTTTCCTACTTTGTCTGAGTAGTTCTTCCTTTGTTCTTTTGGATGGGCCTCGTGTTCGTGTTTTGTTTCGGATCCATTCCCTGGTTTGCCCTCATGCTGTGGTTTTGGTCACTTCAAGGGCAGGTTCTGGCCCAAAGTATGGTGTGGATGATCCCTGTCTCGCTAGCTCATCCGCTTTTTCGTTGCCTTCTATCCCCGAATGTCCTGATACCCACAAGAGAGTTACTCTGTTGCGTTCTCCCAGGACTTCCAGTTCTTTTTGGCATTCCCATGTCACCTTGGACGTTACCTTGGGTTTACTAGTGCCCCTAGTGACGCTTTTTATGACTTAAAGATGATCGTCTAAAAATTTCAGATCGGTGCAATTTAAAAAGCTCTTTTTTGTTCTATGAAATTTTTTGTTTCTCTTATAGTTTATATAGTCGTAGTCCAAACATTCCGTGGTAGCAGGTTTCTGCCGGTAAATGTACCGTGTCGGTTTTCCGGGGTTTTCTCGATTTTTTGCTGTTTGACGTCCAATTTTGACTTCAGATTTGTGTTCAGCGGAAAAAAATACGCCAGAAAATCCTAGTCCGACACCCAGCACACACCAAGTTTTTTTTTTTGGGCCTATGTAATAAGAGTATTAGTATATATTAATATAAATATAAAGTGTGTAATTGAATTATTTTTATTTTAGTTTGTTTTTTAAGTGATTGGAGTTTTTACAACATGTATTTATTTTTTTAGCTTTTAGAGCTGCTGTTATTGGTGCAGTTGAAGCAGCAACCAAAAGATGTCAAGAAGTAGCGACGAGTGGACATTAGCTTTAAAGAAAAAGTACAAAATTTTTGTATATAAAAATTATACTGTCACTTTTTATTTTACCACCATCGTGTCTATCATAGTTGTTTTGTCAGATTTTTCCAATTTTATCAAAATTGCTATTGTTATTTGTTTTATAGATCTTTTATTTTTTAATATTTGTGTTGTGACTGTTTTGTATCTAATATTTAGATGTTTTGACGAATATATTTAGCCCTAAAATAATAGAAACTGTACAGCTTGTAAAGACCGAAAAGTTGTTTTATTTTAATCAGACTTTAAGGTATTAAAGAAGTGCTGGCAACAGTGCTTTTGCTATTAAAGAATCTGATATAAAACTAGTTTGTATACTCATCCCAATCATATGTGTATTGAAGACTGAGCAGTTAAAAAAATCGGGATATCTTGTATTGATTTTTATTTAATATCAGTGTCAAGGTACCTGTATAGATTGTGTTTTAAATTTGTGACATTTATTGGGTTTTCCCCCGTTTTCAGAAATATAAACATGATTAAATAAATTTGATGATAAATAAAAACTCACTTATGTATGTAAATTTTTCTTTTGTAGAAATGAACAAAGATGACTACAGCATGACCTTTTTTTCAATTTATAGAATCTATCGAATTTAACAAATTAAAATTAGTACACAGCAAACTCGTTTGCGTCAAGGTACCTCTCCATTTCTTAATTTAATTTAATTTGCATAGCGGAAATTTTATGAGGTTTCTAAAAATCTATTATTTTATTGCCTATTTGGCAACGCCGATCAATTCCGCCTCGTTGTTTGTAAAAGCCATTAGAGTTTGTTTATAAGAGTGTTTGTAAGTGTAGAATTAATGAGATTGTGTCACCGATCACGTAGTTCTGCACAATATTTTTAAGAGTTATTATTATTAACCAAATATTTTACACCAATCAGGTTTTAAAATATTCAAAAATTCTACGTGAACGAAAAAATGGCCGGGTGCGGGTACCAGGCTCGTGAATGTTTTAGGAGTGATTCCATATGTTGCAACATTATAGTAACGCTTTAGTATATCTGAGCGTATCTAGTAACGGCACTGAAATTTGTTTTGGTTTTATACTAGTAGTATTTTATACATTCACAGAGATGAAAATAATAATAACCATCGAATTTTAGATGTGTTTTTTATATTTGCTAGAGTTTGTTTTCATACTTTCGCGAAAAAGCCCGACTTCGGAGAAGGAGAGTATTTCCATAAAATATGAAAACAAACGGTTGCAATTTGTAAAAAAACACGTTGAATAAAAAAATGATCTGGATATTTTGTCACTAGTGTAATTTATTTGAATATTTCCCGAATTAATTGAGAACTCGACTCAAGAAAATTTAAATATTTTATTAAACAGAAAATTCTAACAGGATTAAATGAAAGGAAATTGAAAAAATTGGTCTACATAGTGACCTGAAAACTTTCGTTGTCATTGACTTTGTTGTCTGCTGTCACTTAATAACATGACGTTAATTGTCAAAATATGACATTTTTTTGACATTTGGTAACAATAAGCGATGCAATTTTCGATATCTGCAGTGCAATTACCAATATAATTTTGCGAAAATTGCACTCCTCATATGGAAACTTTAACATATGAGGGAAATATTCACTATAATGGAACGCAATATATTATAGTAATTATTTCCATTTATTAGCACTCTTTAACATATAAAACAGAGTAAAATAGAATTTGCATTCAAAATTTTATACTTTTTGTCGGTTCTAAAGTACCTGGGTGGATCAAATCTTCGGCTCCAGCTAAAAATTGAGCTTTGGTCTTGGTCGGACTTCAGCCACCACGAAGGTTATACAAATGACTGTATCTCTTTCATTACGGTCTGGATAAAATCATGCAAACGGGATCTAGAGTTCAACGTGGAATTCGAACCACACACACCCATTAGACTATGAAGGATGCCCAACGTTATTTAAGCTCGCTGATTTGACGGGAATCGCTGTTTTAATGCGGCAAAGGCCGTTGAATTAAAATAATATTTTTTTTAAAGAAAATCTTGTGAAAAAAAATACTGGCTGTATATTAGAAAGTTTCTATATTTTTAAAACCAAGTCCCAGTTATTAAATGGGTATTAAAACAGTGAGAACGCGCCAAACGGATTAATCTTTTCATTTTTATAGAAATATCATTGTTCGATGCCCTTACCATGTCCTTTCCAATACACTTTACACGGTCCTATATTCTTTGCACGACTATACAATCTCGATTTAGTCATGCCTATGCTTGCGCAATGGTAAACTTACCCATGTTGCCACAGGGCCCAATTATTTCAAAATTTAAAGTAGTAAAGTAAGTAAAAACCGTGGAATATACCATCTTTATATTTCAATATAATAAAATGAACTTCTATAAAATTTTGTAGTTTTCTTTATTACCTTTGTGTCTGTTTGTTATTCAGAAACAGTATATTACACTATTTTACACTTTTTGTACCCACCTGGTCCTAAAATACTTTTTCGATACACTATTTCTGAATAACAAACAGACCTTTTAGATAAATTGTATTTGTTTTATGTTTAAATGAAACCAAACTATTTTATTGTATTTACAAATAAAAGTGGCGGCTATACGTGGCAACATTGCTTTCTCCCAGTCAGCTGGGCTTTGGTTCAAGTCAGCCGGTGTATCGACGTTAAAAAATAGTTGAATACCGGCTACTCTTTTGTTTCATGGAGTGTTTTTTGTAAAAAACGGGTTCTTTTACTGTATATTCGCGAAATTAAGCCGTGAAAGTGTTTTCGTTGTGTTTATAAATTGTTTCCGAAGAAAATTTGCGGAGTTTTCCATTAAATCACCACAGTTTTCTTTGTTCTTGAGCGCTTTTCCTCGAGTAGAAACAATTTTTCAATCTTCCCTGTATAACCGGTATGTAGCATCAGCTGATATTAGTATAGCAGACAGAATATGTTAAAAATTCCTTGTTTATGTTTAAATAACACTTAATAACGATTATTTAAGGCTGTACATTTATGTTTCGGTTACATTGACTGCAGGTCATATACAGAGTTTTTTTAAAGTTGATGTAAATGATATGAATATGAATATTATTCTAGAATAGTGGAATTCAACAAAGCCATATAATAATTAAGATTGTGTTTAAGTTGGTCTATCGTTTTGTACAATATACAGGGTTTACCACGATGGATAAACATTTTTTTTTTATAATTTTCAAACGTATAATCTTTCCAGACTGAATTGATGTGCTACGTTATTTTCGAGGTTATTTTGTTTAGTTTTTTATTTTTTAATTTTAAAAAAAAATTAGAAGTTTGCGAATATGTTGCAACAGTAAGTACTTTTGGTTGCATGGTCTGTAGCTGTAGCCGTTTGCAATGCAATTTTAATTGCGCAATCATTATTGCATTGTATTGCGCGCAAGAGTTGCCTAGTCTAGTCCGAACTTAAAAAAATTAGCTCTGCTTAAAATTGGATATTGCCTATTCCCAAATATTTAACTGCATACAATAAGGGTTACAATTAACAGTGTTGTTAAACTTTACATTCTTTTTGTGGATTTGCTTCTAATGGTTTTTTTAAAGACCGCTTTTACTGTTTTAATTTTTGGGTAAGGATATTTTTACCATATGAAAAATTTTTTTGCGTGTAATTATTCTTGTAAAATTTTTCTTGTAACATCTATACCCGCATCCCTGCAACTTTTTTATCATGCAGGTGCAATTTTTCCTCTTCGTATTTGAATTCGGCTAAGGTAAAGCACTGTAGGGTTACATATATTCATAAAGACAAAAAAATGTATATGTTTTTTACCTTTCAATTGGCCTCTTGCATAAAATTTTAGTGCTGGGGCATCGACACCAAACATCGATGTTGACCATCGATGTTAACATCGAAAACAAACATCGATGTCTTGTAAACATCGGTTGTAAAACATCGATGTTCGCTAAACATCGATATTATAATTTGCAAGATTGCTACTATTTATTTTTTTTTTAATTACGTTAAAGTTTAAATAAAAAATATCAAAATTATATTTTTTTCCAAAATTTGAACTCATTTTGTAACAAAATATAAACACGTTTTAAAATATAACAAATAAATAAATTACGTAACAAAAAATTAAAACAAGTGCTCCAAAACAAAGTATTCTAAAATAAATAATAAATAAACATAAACAAATAATTTTTTAACAAAAAGTGAAAAGTTAATTCAAATCCCAGAATTTTTTAAGGACGAATTGTAAGAAACCATGCTTAGATAGGCATTTTCCTTGCAAGCTATTTCGTTTCGTTTAGCAGCCATAGTTTTACCGGATTTTGAAAAAAGCCGTTCCGTTGGTACGGAGGTACCTAAAACGCTGAACAGTTTTAAAGCTTTTGGTGCTAAATTAGGATATTTAAAGTAGGGTTGTAACGGAACTCTGCCTTCGCCTCCGTTACTGCGGAACTTCCGCAAAGAATCGACTTCCGCATCCGCCTTCGCAAAATTTATGCGGAGTTTTAACAGAGGTTTATTTACGATAACATAAAATGCGCAAGGAGCAAAGCTGGACGACGCAGCCGCTTGGCTGCCTCTTCTCAATTTTGATAACTAGTTTATTTATGAATGCTTACCATGTACCTGCATGTATGTATGTAATATAATCATTTGAAATACATATTTTTGACTTTAATAAATCATGAATTTCTATTTTTTCCACTTCAAATTTTACCTCCTCCTCCGCCTCCGTTAACCTCCGTATCCGCGGCGGCGAACCTCTTCTCCTCCGCTAAGAAGGCCTCCGTTACAATCATGATTTAAAGGAATTTTCTTGCCATCAGACGAAAGAATGGAAATTATGATAGAGCGAGAAGACAAAATATACTATGCTAGGACGGTAATTCCTCGAAATTTAAAATGTGTCGATACCCATGCCGGGACGATTTGGGTGCAATTCACACAAAATCCATAAAAAAGTAATGTTGTAAAAAATTAATATTTTATTTGGAGCTTGAAAAAATTAGTTTGAAACCTTTTTTTATAATATTTAACATGGAAAGGTAAACATCGATGTACGACATCGATGTTTGTGACATCTAATATCGATGTTAAAAACATCAAACATCGGTAACAAAACATCGATGTTTTAGAAACATCGATGAACATCGCCCAGCACTATAAAATTTATTTTGATCTAGAAACACGTCAAATCTCTTCGATTGCCTATTAAAGAACCATCTCCCAAATATCTTTTCTCAGAAAAAATCAGTTTCGGCGTAATTACGATTTAAAGTTTACATCTGGACCTTTAAAGTCGTCAGACCAAAACGCCGTGTGACGACACAAGTGTTGCCGAGTTCTAATATTAGTTTTTTTTTGGTAATTTTTAGAATCGCGGCCCCACTTTTTTGGGATGTGAAATCAACAGTAATAATTTTTTTTGAGTTGTCTAATATTTTTATTCTTTAAGTTCATCCAAAGTAGAATACATAATTTAAACAAAATCAAAAATGTCAGTTTTTTTGATTAAAAAAATGTTTGAAAAATATTGGAAAAATCCAAAAATTGATATTAAAAAAAATTAAAATTATTTGTCTTTATACGTAGACGAAACAAATCACTAGAAATTGCCAAATTTAAATGAATGGATTTTATTGACAAAAAACTTAAAAACTACCCATTTTTTATTTTCAAAATAAAAATGTGACACGGAAAATATATTTTTTTTAATTTTTCTTAAAAGATTCGTAAATCCGCCGTAAAATAGAATAAAATAAAAAAAAAACATGTCTATATCTTTGTTCTTCGATTTTTTTATGGCCAAATTTATCGTGTTCCTTTATTCCGATTTAGGATAAATCGGTTTAATATCAATTAAATATGCAACATAATAAATGTAAAGGGAATAAAAGGGCCACTTGCACCGATTGAAATTTAAGCTCGGCTTTATTAAGCCAAATTAAAAAATTTAAGCTTGGCTTATATTAAGTTTGTTGAACCGCCATAATTTTTAGCGGGTTTTACTAAGCCGGGCAAATAAACTATTTTCGCAGAATAGTTCATTTTTTTACCTTCAACTAACTTGACACGGAAAAGATTTTGAAGTTTAAAGTTATGTCACGCACATCAAAGGTTACCAAAATGAGCAACAGTAGAAGACAACGCGGTACCAATTTTTTAAATGAAGAAAAGATGACACTTTTGAATATTAATAAATAATGAAAAAAACCGTGCTTGGATAAAAGTTGAGGCTGAATTTAACGCTATTTGACCAAATGATTGTTACAAAAACTGGACAACTAAAAAAAAATTATGACAACAAAAAAAAAGACGCAAGGAAAGCAGCGGCCGATGAAAAATTTGAAATAAAACGTACCTCAAATAGTACAAAAAGAACCTGCACATGAGTTAATTTTAAGCTTGATGAATATTAAAACTGTACAGGGCCTTGGTAATTCTTTCGATTCAGATTCAAATAATACAGCACCTATAGCTGAATGCCAGCCGCATAATCAAGAATTTAAATACGAATTAAATAAAGAATATTAGATTATGAAATAAATAACTAGAAATTGTTAAACTTAAATGGATATATTTTATTGACGAAAAACTTGAAAAACACCCATTTTTGAATTTTCAAAATAAAAATAAACACTAAATTTTTTTTTATTATTTTATATACCAGCTTGTAGCTATTTTTGTTTTTTCACCTAGAAATCTATTTATTAATCCATTTAACATAATAATTTTACATTTTAGCCAACCCAAAACAGACGAAAGCGTCCAGTTAGGGGAGTCAGGGCACTAACATCCTCAAATATTGCTCAAAAAATTGATCAGTTGGTCGAAAAAAGATTACAAATTGCAAATATGATGACAGCCGAATTCCATCAAAAAACCAAAAAACATATAAAGATACTTGAGTTATTAGATTTAGTAATAGAACTAAAAAACCTCAACTGCAATAAAATTATTCTTGATAACTATTTAAAACAAGTATCTGTTTATTACCTTTTCCAGTAATATTTTGGAAGAATGTTGTATTATTTTTAATGTTAAAAGCAAAGTTATTTTAGTATTTTTTGATTGTTTTCAAACAAAGAGTTTTGTTTTAAATTTTAGATAATAAAATTTATTAACTTAAAAATGTAGAATAAATACTTTCCCTATTTTTGTTTATTAGAGTTTCCAAATATTTGAAAAAAAACCCTAGAAAGAAGGAAATGTAAACAATAAAATAAGTAAATAATTTTATTTCGAATATTATAAATTTGAAAAAATTTTTATTATAGTTTGTTGGGTGTGCTGTGGGATTTGATTTTTCCTTATTTCCAATATTTTCAAAATGTCCATATCATCTTTAAATTTTTCATTCCATTTTATGTTTGACATTGACACAAAAATGCAAATAGCAAATTTTAAATAACATTTAAGGTTAGGAAACCGGGCTTTTCCACTTTAAGCCTATAATTTTGGAGGCTTTTAATAAGCCTCGCTTAGACTTCTTTAAGCTAAGTTTAGAAGGCGGTGCAAGTTGATGTTTTAAAAAGCCCAGTTTAATTCAAAGCTAAGCTTAAATTACGATCGGTGCAAGCGGCCCTAAGTGTTTTAATATCCGGATTAGCTCCGTTTGGTATTATATTTACTCCGCTTTCATCCGAGATATAATATTCGATCATAGCCCCGGTGGGCTCTGTCTAAGGCATTGTGAATATGAGTGGTTAGCGCGTTGTGACGTGGATAACGTTTTCGCGGAAAAGTTTTATATTTGAAATTTAAATGCTTGTTGCTCTGTTATAAAATTTCGTATAAAAAAAATATTTGGCAAATGCGTTGTTTAGGTACGAAGAGGAATTTTTAGCCAATAAAAAAATATATGCAAGGGACCTATTATAGCGTTTACGTTTATGGTTTAAAATAAAGTGTCTGTAATATTTACCTTTTGCTTACCTCTTATCGTATTATAAATGAATGCAGCTGAAAAAATGCTATAGCATTGTTTGTGGTAACATAAGGAAGTGCTTTAACCCAAATGATTTGTTTAATTCATAAAAGCTGAAATTAAAGTTAGAAGGTATAAATAAATTATAAAGGATGTACTAAATTTAAGTCTTACCCTCGGTCTTACCATTACTGGGCTCTTGGAAACTGTAAGAGATTTGAAAAAGGATAAAATGCATGTAATACATATGTTTAACAAATTTAATAAAAATCCAGGTTTGCATTTAATAATTCCATTGATGACTGTTTCAAAAATTTGAAACGCTGGATTATCAAACCAGAAATGCCACCTTAGGGAGAAGCAAAACTAGCAGTGATAAAGCTTAGTTTTTCTTACTTCTCAAATAACGCCTTAAGTCGATAAAATTAAAATGTCAGGAATGTAGTTTTTTTTAGATCACTAAAACTATATGAATATTTTCAAATTTTGAAATTTTTACTTTTACTTTTTACCAAAAACTAAATTGCGCAACTTTGCCCTATGGTTTCCAAGTTCTTAATAGTGGGGTTTAAATTTTTGAGTAAATGTATTTTTGCGTATAAAAATTTTCTTGCGTCAAATTATTCTTGCTTCAGTTTTTTTACATGCAATTTTATTTAAAATTTGAAAAATGTATGTAAAGTTATACAGTTTTAACTAAAATCAATCCAAAATTTGTATCGGCGCGGCGGGTTGATTGTTGGGATTCCATACAATTATTAATTATTTGAAAACAAATGGAAAACTTTTTAATTTGCCATTTTTCGATTGTTAAAAAATTGTATAGCTAGTAGTTTTTACAGGAAGCGTACAAACCATAAAAATGTAGTTCTTGAATATAAAAAATCTTTAAAATAAACATTTTTATGCAAGCAAATTTCAATTAAAGTTTTTTAAATGTTTATAAAGTATAGTTTCTGAGAAAATTAGATCCATAGATTATAAGATACATGTTTTTAGTAGGGGAGTTCAAATATTCGAAATTTCCAATTAGTCGAGGCGAATCGAATACGAATTATTCGATTCTAATTTCAAATCGAATATTCGAATGATTTAAATAGTTTAAACTATTCGAAAAATTGGAACTATTCGAATAGTTCGAATTATTTGAATGATTCGAATCTTTTGAATAATTGGAATATCCGGAATGAAAAATTTTTTTGGTTAATCGGAAATAGGAATTGATTTTGGCGGCAATTTTTAAAGGTTTGTAATAATTTGAAATACCCAGTGTATTTGAATGCAACTCATTAATGAATCCACAATATTGGAAAGTTGTTGTGCTGGTTACTTAACATTCGGAAATATATTAAATTAGTTTTGCCAAAATTTTTTCTTTGATTGATAAGATTAGCCTTAAAGGAAGTTTTATGGAATATACTTCAATTCTCAAAAATTTAAATTGTTTGAACTATTCGAATAGTTCAAATAATTCAAATAGTTCAAATTAATCGATAGTTCGAACTATTCGAATAATTCAAACTATTTGAGTAGCTCGAATATTCGAAATTCAAATCGAATATAGCTATTCGATTCGACAACAATTCGCACACCCCTAGTTTTTAGGTATTTTCTTAATTATCGTAACAAGCTTCTTAACTTAATATGTTTTAATTTTGCTTTGTCCAACATTATTGTTACCAGAAGTTATTTTGCAGAATAACATTTTTAAATTTTAATTATTTTGATCTCCCTGTACATTTCTTTCAAACCCTTAGGATTAGTTAGATTTTAAAACTAGAAATAAAAAAAACATACTTTAAATGACCGGATTTAAATATTTGCTCATTTATTACAAAACTTAAAAATGTAAGCACTAAGGAATCACCAGACTTATTTTCAGTTTAAACTTGATATAATTTCGTCAGAATGCCACACCCACATAAAATATTTGTTTTCACAAAAAAATATTTAGCCCGGAAAATGTGAAAAGTTGATAACAAGCTCCGATTTGAAAATTATTTGTTTTTTCGTGTTCAGAAACATTCATCACCACTAACATCTGCCGTGCAATGAAAAATTAAAAAATTAGGGTAGTTTTCCCCACTAGTAAAACTGATGAAAAATTTTAAAATTCAAAATTTCACCTAGAATATCGCCTCTCGGTGGTTTTTGGGGTCGCTGATTACGAATCTGCGGTCAAAAATCGTGTAGAGTGGTTGCACCCCATCAAAACCACCCCTAGGAAATACAGAAATGGGGAAATTTTAAAAATTCAAAATTTTACCTCGGGATTGGTTCTCGGGGATTTTCGGGGTCGCTGATTACGAATCCGCAGTCAAAAATGTGTGAGGGTGGTTGCACCCCATCAAAACCACCCCTGGGAGTGACAGAAATAGGAAAATTTTGAAAATTTAAATTTTGCCCTGGAAATCATCTCTTGGGAGTTTTTGGGGTCGCTGATAACGAATCCGCGGCCAAAAATCGTGTGAGAGTGGTTGCACCCCATCAAAACCCCCGAAAGACGATTTCCGAGGTAATGTTTGGAATTTTAAATTTCTCCATTTCTAAAACCCCTAGGGGTGGTTTTATTGGGATACAACCACCCTTACTCGATTTTTTACCATGTAATCAGCCACCCCGAAAACCCTTAAAAGACGATTTTCGAGGTAAAATTTTGATTTTTTAAAACTTCCCCATTTCTTTAATTTCTAGGGGTGGTTTAAATAGGGTGCAACTACCCTGGCTTGATTTTTGACCGCAGATTCGTAATCAACGGCCCCAAAAACCTTTGAAAGGCGATTTCCGGGGTAAAATTTTAAATTTTTAAAATTTCTCCATTTCCTGTAACTTCTAGGGGTGGTTTTAATGGAGGTGCAACCACCCTTACACGATTTTTGACCGCGGGTTCGTAATCAGCGACCCCGAAAACCTCCGAGAAACGATTTTCAAGTTGAAATTTTGATTTTTAAAATTATTTAATGAGTTTTACTATTGCAGATTATTTGGGGGTAAGAAAAGGTAAAACTACCCTATTTTTTTCATTTTTTATTACAAGGCAGATGTTAGTGGTGATGAATGTTCCTGAGGGTCTACAGAATACGTACAAACAAAATTTTTTAAAATCGGAGCTGTTTATCAACTTTTCCACATTTTACAGTATTTTCCGCCTTATTTACTGGGCTAATTGGAGTGATTATTGTTTATTCTATTATCTGCAACTTTAAATGTTCTCTAGCTGCGAAATAGTTAACCAAGTCTTAAGGACAGCCCAAAACACTTTTATAAAGTTTAAGTACTAAGTATCAGTAAGAAAAACCCAAAAAATTCAGAACACTATCTACGTTTTGGTGGCAAGTCTGCCACCGTTATAAAGACGAGTATAAAGATTAACTTAAACTAAAATTAAATTTAACCCTTTACAAATTTGGTTGTAAAATCTAGGACATTCTGAGAAGTTTTTTTTATTATTTATGACGTTTTGTCATAAGTGGTCTCATTCTCTAGGGGCTTTTTAGGCGAGTAATCCCAACAAAAACATATTATAGCTACGTGCGTTACACAAAACTATTACCTTAAAATTTTTGTAACAACTGTCGTCAAGAGAGATGTATTTTTAAAGATTATATTATTTTCTGTTTTTTAAAATTCTAAAGAAAATATGCTTTCACAGAAATAGACCCATGATTTGAAATATATACAGAGTGTACAAGTTAAAGGAAAAAATACTTTCTGCCGCGAAAGCTCTTTGGAAGTTTTGCACCACTGAATTTAAAAATGGATAAAAATACCAATAGTGCTTGATAAATAGAATTAAACGAGGAACTTATTAAGTAACGTAATATGTTTGGTTAATTCGAACTGTACAGGGTGTCCTAAATTTAGTGTCAATCTCTTCAAATTTTAAAGCACTTTATTGTTTTTATTTTAAATATAAGCTCCTGTATATTTTTAGATCGTTAGATACAGAATTAAAAAACAAACGTTTTTCTAAATATAACCCTATGAAAATTTCTAACACATTAAAAATTATTCGTTAAAAACTTATTTTGGCATCTATTTCAATAGTAATAGCATTGAATAAAAATTGGTGGCTATGAAAAAACAATTTATTAACATTAAAGTTTCCTAATAACGTTAATTATTACCTAGAAATTCGTTAAAGTTACATACATGTTAGCGAAAAGATATTACAAATAAAAAATTAGGTTTATGTAACATATAAAGGTATTTCTTAAATTAATAATTTACTCGAATTTTTATAATACGTTAAAATAAGATTCTGTAAGTTAAATAAACTCCAATGTCAATAAATTGTTTTTCATAGCCACCTATCATTTTTATTCAATGGTATTACTATTAAAATAGATACCAAAATGAGTTTTTAACGAATATATTTTAATGTGTTAGGAATTTTGATAGGGTTATATTTAGAAAAATGTTTGTTTTTAAGTCTGTATCTAACGACCTAAAAATATACAGGAGCTCATATTTAAAATAAGAAAAAAAGTGCTTTAAAATTTGAAGAGTTTGACACTAAATTTTGGACACCCAGTACAGTCGAATTAACCAAACATGACCTAATAGACTGATATTACGTTACTTTATAAGTTGCTTGTTTAATTCTTTTATTTAAGCACTATTGATATTTTTATTCATTTTTAAATTCAGTGGTGCAAAACAGTTTTTTTTTATATTTTTTTTTCTCTAAAATTACCAAACCGATGCCGATGTTGACAAAATTTTAGAGAAAGATAGATGACCACAAGAGGTACCTAAAAAAATGCACCATCGTGACGTCACACTTTTATGTGACACCCTGTATAAACAAAATTATTATTTTCCTGAAATGCACCGTAGGTTAAAGGTAACGTCTGCAAAATATGAAAATTTTACATCAAATAATAAATGAGCCAAATAAGACGGGAGGTGAGCTGCAGGACCCTGTATAACCAATAGTCCGTACAAATAATCCATAGCAGATCTCCTTTTCTTTGTTTCCAATAACTGAAACAAGATCCTTGAGTTCCTTGGCGAACCCGAATCGTTACTCTCAACATATCTAAGGTTTCTGGCCAGGTCTGGCATAATTTGCCCTTCCAAGGTAACGTCTGCAAAATATGAAAATATTACATTGAATAATAAATGAGCTACTTAAGACGGAGGTGAGCTGCAGGACCCTGTATATGCCTTTTTTCAGATATTTTAAAATTTAGAAGTTCCTTCCAACAACTGGCAGAAGGGATATAGATCTATAATTAAAATGGGTAATGCGATCATAAATTGGGATTTTAAAAGGCATTAAACAGTAACGGGTTTTCCATTTATATAAAACATTTCCGCTATCTACAGATCCTTGTAACAAAGTAATTTAAAGCGAAAAACTCTGACCTAACAAGACAATCGCAAGGTTACTGGATTTATATTAGTTTTAGCAAAAATGAACTTCATTTAATTTTTTATATTGTATTCAATTTATTGATTGTATTAAATTATTGTTTACGAAAAAACGTATCATTAAGAAAGATATTAAGGCAGGTTGTACACATGTCGTTTTTTTTTCAGTTGTGTTGATAAATTATAATATTAAACTACAACATGTATTTTAATTAAGTGAACATGCTTGATAATGATAATACGAGGTCTGTCCAGTAAATACGCGAACTGCTCCAATATGGCGGCTGTGACGAGTCGACAATGATGGTCGTCTGTACGTCGAGCTGTGCGTACTGTGCCAGACGTGTTTATTTCTATTGTGCCTGTTTTTACTGTTTAGATTTTTGGACTTGTGTCACTTTTAAAGAAAAAGTGCGATACATGTTTTCCTTAAGGGTTTCCAGCTAAAATATAGCTGCAACCTCCTACATACAACCAAAAACAGATAATGCTTGGTCTACGAGTACCAGGTGTCCAAATGAGAAACGACGCCGGCTGTATCTAAGAAAATGTTTATCGCACAGCGTTGGGAAAAATATTTTTGTAAAAGTGATCAAGAGAAATAGCTGGAAATTATTTTCAAGTTTCTGAAATGGCCGCTAGGGGGCGTAACTTGAATCTAAAAAAGTGATGTTTCTGTGAATTTTGCTAGATTAACCTAAAAAAAAATACCTGATTTTTAAAGTCGAGGATAATTTAAACCTATTATGTTTAACAATTTTTGTTGTATTTTTAAAAATAAAGTGGTGGGGGGTATTTAAAGTTTTCCGTAAAAAACACCCTGTATCTTCAAAACGGCTAAGCCAATTTTAACAAACTTGGGCTAGTTAAAAAGAGCTATTCTTGGGCTATAAATGTTATATTATTTGAAGTTTTGTTAGTTTCACATGTCGCCGCTAGAGGGCTTTTTTCGAAATTCCGACAGAAATGGTTAATTTTCTCAAAAAAATTAAATGCATTGGTATGATTTTTTTATAAAAAAGTAGCTAAATGATGCTTAAACAAGCTCGCGAAAACCATATCTCGATATCTTGTTCCTTACCTAAAATTTAGGCCAAAGAAAATTTTATACGTCAATATCTCAGAAACTATAAAAGCTACAAAAAATTTTATGTGACATAAATTATATATTTTTACGAAACCTTTAATTCAGGTCATATAATCTTTTCGCCTTAATGCAATACATTACGAATTAGAATCAATAAATCGAATTTCAGGTTTTTTTTCAGGTATACCCCTGAAATTATTTTTTTATTATAACTCGTAGAGTATTGCATTTAGACGAAAAGATTATATAACCTAAATTAAAGGTTCCGTAAAAATACATAATTAATGTCCTATAAAATTTCTTGTAGGTTTAATAGTTTTTGTGATATAAAATTTTTTTTGGCCTAAATTTTAGGTAAGGAACAAGATATCGAGATATGGTTTTTGCGAGCTTGTTAAAGCATCATTTAGCTACTTTTTTTATGAAAAAAAAATCATAACAAAGCATTTAATTTTTTTAAGAAAATTAACCATTTCTGTCGGAATATCGAAAAAAAC
This sequence comes from Listronotus oregonensis, assembly GCA_019359885.1. Classification (NCBI taxonomy): domain Eukaryota; kingdom Metazoa; phylum Arthropoda; class Insecta; order Coleoptera; family Curculionidae; genus Listronotus; species Listronotus oregonensis. Next base: position 30,804 of record JAHBCN010002682.1, read on the forward strand.
CCTCTAGCGGCGGCATGTGAAACCAACAAAACTTTAAATATTATAACATTTATAGCCCAAAAAAAGCTCTTGTGAACTAGCCTAAGCTTGTTTAAATCGGCTTAGCCGTTTTGAAGATACAGAGTGTTTTTTACGGAAACCTTTAAGTACACCCCACCACTTTATTTTTGAGATACGGCAAACATTGTTAAAGAAAAAAGGTTAAAATTATCATCGACTTTAAAAATCAGGTATTTTTTTGTTGGGTTAATATAGCAAAATTCACCGAAACATCACTTTTTTAGATTCAAGATTGCAGTTACGCCCCCTAGCGGCCATTTCGGAAACTTGAAAATAATTTACAGCTATTTCTCTTTACCACTTTTACTAAATATATTTTTCCCCAACGCTGTGCGATAAACATTTTCTGAGATACAGCCGCCGTCCTTTCTTATTTGGACACCCGGTACAGTCGGCTTAGGTTAGGGGGGTTAAATATAATTCGCAAAAAAAATATTATGTTTATTGTGCATATGTTTTTTTTTTAATACGTTTGATCTATTTTTGTTGCTGCCGACTAAGTTTTTTATGACCTATGTACACTTCATTTTTATCCTGTATTTTTATATAGTATATTATTTATTAATAATATTGTTTTTTTTTTGTTTCAGATACCATAATTTCTTCAAACAAGCACCTCCAGTCTATCCCGCAAAAAACTTTTCAGTATTAGCATAGCAAGTATTAAAACCAAAACTAGTTAATTCGGTATAATTTTTAGTTGCCATCTAAAGTATTAAAATAACCAAAGACTCTAGAATTTAAAATTTATCTTAGATAACAATTTCAAAAAGACTAACCTAGAAAGTACAAAAAGAGCGTAAAATAATCAAGAAAATTGGAAATGTTTGTCCAGTCATCTAATGTACCATCCCAGAGGCGATCCACATCAAACAACAACCAGGTATCTTTGGAATCTGATAGTCCAAGTATTGCTTCCAACACCCGCCATATTACAGATGAACTGATGTTCGAACTTGACGACATATCTATGTTTTGTCCCACTAAAAATAACGAAATACGCGAGCTGGCCCTCGATGTAGTCTCCAAAATGGTGGAGAGCTGGCTGGATCCGAACAACATACTCGGAGGAGAACAAGTGTGTCAATGTCAGGTCGATATCGCTAACAGTTTGGAAAATTTTCCTCGTAACTTTGACAATTTCGGCAGCAGCGACAAGGAGACAGGGAACAGTAACAAAGAAACTTTGGGTCCAAATTTAGAAGAGCACCCCGAAAAATTACCGGGAAAAGACGGCAAGAAACCAGATTCGAAACGTTCCAATGGAGTTCAAGATGGAAATCCGGTAACGTTCGATGGCAGCTCTGGTAATTTCGACGGTAATTCCAAAGAAAAGCGTCCCAGATGTAACACTGGGGATAAAACGGCGTCGAAGAGTTTCGGGAATTATTTCGGTAACGAGGCGGTAACTTCCGTAACAAGGGAGGTGCCTACGGAGTACTTCGACTTGGTGGCGCTACACTTGCCAATCATTTTGAGGTTATGTTTCGCCTGTCCGTTTGGGAAAATGAGAGAAAAGTGCAGAAGAATTTTGGAAGTTGTGCAAGTAAGTTTTTTTTACTTTCTATTTTAATAGTGACGTTTAAAATGATCGTATCGAGTAGACAACAATTTTTTATTAACATCTTCTTAAATTAAAAAGCGAAAAACCTTTGATGCAGACTGAAAACTGGGTTTGGTTCACCCGGTATCGTCCTTGCTTTTTTTACACAAAGCAAGATTTGATGCACGAGTAAGTTTCGCGCAATGTAATTCGCCTATAGGTGGCAAAAAAAGCAAATTAGCTAAGATTACTTTTTGAGTTATGAAAAATAATTTTTTCTAATAACAAAACAGCAAAACAATTAATGTTCTAGAGTGAATACTTATTTTAAACCAAGCAAGTATTGCTGAAAAACCGCGCGACTATATCAAAACAAGGTCTGTTTGTTATTCAGAAATAGTGTACACTATTTTATTTTTTTTACGTAATCACCCTTATCGAAGCTTTATTTTAGGACTAGGTGTGTACAAAAAATATAATATAATGTAAAATTTTTCTAAATAATAAACAGACCTACAATCACTTCTCCGACTGCATCTGAACAAATTGACAAATTCATATTTGTCTAATTTAACTGTTATTATCATGACTTTGCTACGCCGCTGTTCGCCGTTGGGACTTGAGCCACATTTATGAAAAAAGCACGCATGCCAGTAGGTGGTAGAGGGGCTTTCCTCGCCTGAGGCGGTACCACTACACTTGCCCTTTAAAGGACCCTTGAAGTCTCAGGACGTTTCGAGTTCTGGGCGGTGAGTCAGTTTTTCTTCTTCCTCTTCCTTCTTCCTCTTTTAGTTTTCCTTCTTCCTCCTCTTTCTTTTTCTTTCTCTTTTTTTTTCACTCTACTAAAATTTGGAAAAAATGATGATGGCACACCCGAACGTAAAGTTATCCGGAGGTAAAATACCCCTCCATTCGGTTCTCCGAGCGAGGGGTACATTTGGGGGGCCACCATCGAAAAGTCTGATATTCTTCACAAATATATGCGGGCTTAACTCCAACGTAAACTCTGTTCACCATTATCTTCAATCCTCCAAACCCCACATACTATTTCTCACCGAAACCCAAGTAAGTCCCAAAACAGCAACCAACCACCTCCTTTTCCCAGGTTATGAACTTATTTCATCTTTTCGACCCCATGGCGGCGTTTGTGCTTACGTTCGCAACGACCTGGCTTGTGCTAGGGTTTCTAACCTCGAATCGGGTAGGCCTGATATTCTTTGGCTTAAACTTTCTTTCAGATCTTCTACCAAATTTATCTGCTGTATATACCGGTCCCCGTCCGACAATTCCTACAACGAGCTCTTTGATTTCCTTTCAATAAAGATCGACAATATTATTTCCCAGTTTCCATTGGCCGAAGTAATCGTTCTCGGGGATTTTAATGTTCATAATAAGGATTGGCTAGGATCCACAAAAACTGATACACAAGGCAGAGCAGCAGAAAATTTCGCAATCAGCAACTCGCTCACCAATCTAATTAAGGAACCTACCTACTTTCTAGGGTTCCCACCCATAATTCTAACCCCTAGATCTCTTTCTTACTTCCACCCCCGAACTCTATCAAGCATCAGTAACTGCTCCCCTTGGTCGCTCTGACCATGGTTTGGTCACCGTATCTTACTCCACTCATTTTGAGGCAACTGAAAGCATGCCGCCACGAACCGTCTGGCACTACAATTCGGCCGACTGGGATGGTCTGAGAGATTTCTTTGCCAGCTACCCTTGGGATCCTACCTGCTTTTCTACTTTCGATCCTTTCGAAATATATAAACGAATTACAGAAACAATTCAATTAGGCATTGAGACCTATATTCCCCACACTAAAAAGAACCCCATAACTTCAAATCACAAACCGTAGTTTTCTAAATCCGGTGACAAAGCCAGACTTTTAAAAATTCAAGCCCACAAAAAGTTTTTTCAAAACCCCAGTCTCGAAAATCGACAGGCTAGCATCGAAGCGAGAAATCAGTATAATCAGACTATCTCAGAAGCAAAAGACCGTTTTAACAATCGAATAAAAGATAAAGTTCTCTATTGCTTAAATGGCAGTAAAGCTTTCTGGTCCTTTGCCAAAAATATTAGTCAGAACTTTTGCACAAATTCTTTTCCACCCCTAATCTCTGAAGATGGAATTGTCTCTACCTCCAAAGGAAAAGCCAAACTATTTGCCAAACAATTTGCTGCCAATTCTACGCTTGATCCTCCTATTAATCTTCCCCTTCCAACAGTTGTCCCTGTTTCTCATAAAATGTCCGATATAATTTTTAAAGTCAAACAGATCAAGCGTATTCTTTCTTCTCTTAATACTAAAAAATCGTCTGGGCTGGATGGCATACCAGCAATCGTCTTAAAAAAATGTGCTCCCGAGCTTGCACCCATCTTAACTCGCCTCTTTCGAATCTCTTACGACACGGGAATTTTACGGAGAGTTGGAAAGCTGCACGTGTGCAACCTGTCCCCAAAAAAGGATCCAAAAGTCTCCCTTCCAACTATAGACCTATATCTCTTCTTTCAGTTGTTTGCAAAGTAATGGAAAAATTCATTAATTCCCAAATCTTAAAGTATCTGGAAAAACATAAGATCTTACATGATAGACAATATGGATTCCGTCACAGTAGATCCACAGCTGATCTTCTTTCCTTTGTCTCACACAACTGGAACAAGTCCCTCGAGTTTCTTGGTGAATCCCAGATCGTTGCTCTTGACATATCCAAAGCTTTCGATCAGGTCTGGCATGATGGGCTTCTTAACAAACTTCCTTCTTACGGTCTTCCACCTAAGCTTTGCTCTTGGCTTTCCAGTTTCCTTTCTAATCGACGTATATCAGTTAGTGTAGATGGTCATTCCTCCAGCTTCTACCAAATTAATGCTGGGGTGCCCCAGGGCTCAGTGCTGGCACCCACGCTGTTTCTTCTACACATTAACGATCTTCTCTCTTCCACAATCAATCCCATTCATAGTTTTGCTGACGATAGTACCCTCCACTCTAGTATTCAATTTCCTAAGCCACCGTGTAATCCTGATTTCGAAAACAAGCGCAGGTCAATGCAGATATCCCTTTCACAAGACCTCAAACTTATTTTGGATTGGGGCGCCAAAAATCTTGTTCAGTTTAATGCCTCGAAAACACAGTCATGTTCGCTGTCGCGAAAAAAGTCTGCCAATGCTCATCCCTTACATATGAGCGGCCAAGTTCTGCAGAACAAAGAGTCGTTTAATCTTGTCGGCGTTACTTTTGAGAATAACCTCAACTGGCACAAACACATTTTATCCATAGCTTCGGCAGCTTCAAAAAAGATTGGATTTCTTTTCCGAGCCAGAAAATATTTCTCTTCTTCCAATCTGTACACTCTGTATGTATCCCAAATCAGACCCTCTTTAGAATATTGTTCCCATGTCTGGGGAATGGCGTCCCCTACAACACTAAGCATTCTGGATTCCATTCAAAGAAGAGCCGTTCGTCTTATTAATGATCCAACGCTCACAGAAAGGCTTCCTCTTCTTGCCCACCGTCGAGCTGTAGGGGATCTGTCGCTCTTCTATAGGTATTTTCACGGCTTCTGCTCAGAGGAGTTGGCCAGTATAATTCCTTCTTTGGCAGCTCCCAACAGAGCAACACGTAGTGCAACTTTTATGCATCCTTTTACAGTTCAGTTATAGAGGCCCCGAACTTCCCGCTTTCTTCGTTCCTTCATCCCTAGAGTGTCAAGACTATGGAACCTGCTGCCCGCAGAAGTTTTTCCTTCTCCTCCCAATCTCCAAAAATTTAAGTCCCGTGTGAACAAACTCCCTCTCACCACACTGAAGACACCCACGGTACGTTAGTACTTAGGCATCTGCCTTCGTGGACTGTCCCAAGATAAAAGAGAGTTCTTGCACTAATTTTTAATTCAATGTATTTAAATAATAAAAACATATTTATTTGGGTAAAAAATGTCTACCTTGTTTAATTCTAAGCTTCGCCATTGATAATTTGAAGTTGTATGTTACTTCAAAACGGTAGAGGGTATTAGAGGAAAAAGGGATCGCCATTTACAACTACCGATTATCAAAATCTTACCTTCACAAGCTTCATTAACATTTTTTGACTTCATCAGGGCGTAAGGTATAGATGTCCGACCATGTATATCTTGTTTCCTGCTCAAGTCACCGAATGTTAACAGTGCTTGAAAATGCCTAAAATAGCTCTTTATCAAACAAGGGTATTAATAAGGGCGATTAATGATCAAGGTCATTTAAGAGTTACAATACTTTTTTTTCGGCGGTCATTTTGTTATTAAACTTTGGAAATCATAATTTTTCTTGATTTATTCGTGGTGTATTACGGTTGAAGGCAACTACCCTGAGAAATTTCTTAAGCGGGTATTCTGGTCTAGAGGAATGAATTTCAAGCGTTTTTTCGAACTCGATAAAAAAACAAAGAATATTTTTACTATCTATTTTTTATTGCTTGTTTATTTGTATTTCAATAATACATAAAACAAAATTAAAAGTTAAAAAATTAAAAACTCAAAAAGTTGTCGGCAAAGTGGGGGGTCCAAAAAAGGGGTGTCCTGGCGTGCAGGATTTCAACCCTTCTGGTCATCCGAAATAAAAAAATCGAACGTATTCTTAATCAGTGAAGATGTCGCTATCTCCTCAAGCTCGAAGAAGTAAAAAAAATGTTCACAAAATGGCGGCCGTTTGAAAAAATATAATTTTGTTTTCACCTTTTTTTAACAGTTTTTTTAATTTTTTAAAGTAGTAAAAATCAACATATTGATTTAAATCTGCTTGGTGATAAAACAGTGTATAGAGAGGCTTCTCACAAAATTTCAAATTAATCGGTTGAATAGAACTTGAGGCATCATGCACGCCAGCTTGAAAAAAGTGGTTTCGAGAAAAACGCTTATTCGATTTATTCTAATATAATCAGCTTAGTCGCCGCGTCATCAAAATCGCTGTAACTCGCTAAATTATTAAAATTTTGAAAAATCCTTTCTGGAATATCTAAACTTTGAAAATATAATTTTAAGATATTAATTTTTTCAAATTTTTAAACCAGAAAAGTTGATATTCAACGGCAAGGTTATATTAAAAACGAAATTTTTTTGTTTTGTATATTTATAGTTGCATATGCTATATCGTGCATTAATAGAAAATCATGCATTATTGAGGACTATTATTGGACGATTTTGTATTCGTTAATAATACTCATAAATAAAATAACGCCAAAAAAGACCTTAAAAATCAGTATTCGTAAATAAAGTTTTCTTTTTTTCTAATATTCTTTATTTGTGTAGAATCGCAAGAGTTTTGAATACGAAAGTACAGTCATTATTTTTTTTAGGGAAGAGGATTGCCAATACCATATCCAGTAGTGTTTGGTCCCAGCGGATTCATCCCTAGATCTGAGGTAAGTTGATCTCTGTTTTCTCCTTATTTTGTTGGATACATAGGACTTTGGGATTTCTTCGTTTCGGTCGATTAAAAGTGGTCAGTGGTCACCCTTTATAGAAAAACAAACGTCCAACTAATGATGTAATTTCTGGCAAGCCTATGTAGTTTTGGTTTATAAAATATAATTAACAATTCGTATAAAATACACTTAAAACTGTGCTCAGGAAAACTATGCTCAGCTAATCGATGTCATCTCGGTGCTGTCAAGTTCCAAAGTCGTTTTTTATACAGAAATTAAACCATACATGCATTTATTTAACGAAGTTATTGGTTTTTTTAACGATCAGTTTTGAGTTGAAGGGAATAGAAACATAAATAATTTAATTTTGAAACAAGTTTATTTTGTATAGATAAATTAGCCACTGAACTTTGTAAAGAACAAAAGTTAAATAGATTTTATGTTTTAAGTCCGGAAAATGAACTTTTACAGTATGAGCAGAGTCAGGAATTTCGGAACGAATACTTCAAAGGGTTTCAAACGAATAATGTACCATATTTTTATTCCATACTGTATTATCGAAATTTATGCTAAAATACTAACGTATTTTTAACCTGCTTCGTATATCTACAAAATAATTAATTGTCTCCTTTAAAAACGGATTTTAAGATTTTTGTTTACTGGTGGAAACATTGTCAGTACTGACATAAAATTTAAATTTGACGAAAAGATGGTGAAAAGTAAAGTCAGTTGAAATTTAGTGTAATTTTACAATCATTTTTGGTAAAATTGATGAAATGAAGGAAGATGGTGAAAATCTGATTCGTGATAAAATTTGCAAAATTAGATAAATAATTTAAATTCGAGTATAGGTTATATTAGGTATGTATGGCAGTAAGAGGATTTTATATCAACAAATCCTAAAAAAAAAGTTTTACCGGACTAGTCCGGTAATGTTGTTTTACCGGACTTAATACTGAAAAGTTCATTTTCCTGACTTAAACCAAGTATCTATAAGTGCGTTTTTCAGTACAGGATGAAATAAAATATTTTATATTGGTTAAAAAATAACCCCCAGTTACTTTTTCACGTTTATCATACTTCCCTAATACAAAAAAAAAAAAATGAATAATTTTCGCGCATCAATCAATAGGCTATTTGCCACCATTGAAAATAAGCTTTAAATTGTGGTCATCCCATCAGATAACAGTATAAAGAAGCACATTTCTCTATAATAAAAAGTAAAATATGCATATTTATTGCAAAATATACGTATTAAAATTCAAATATTTTTAAAATTAATTCAGCGACTGGAACGCTCTGTGATTGGTTAGAACTTTGGTGCCGTCACTTGCAAGTAAATAAATGTCACAAGCTTTGTGTTGTGTGTTTTCAGGTGTTATTTTCGTTCTTTAACTATCTAAATAACTGTTTCTTGACCATTCCATATAAAAAACATATTTCAAGTAACATAATTATCCGTTTCATACCTCAAAATAAACATAAATTTTGTGCAAGCCGACAACAGAAACCTACCTGAGATAGACGCATTTATGATTGTGCGTTTCTTTAAAAATAACGCTGACTACTATGCTGCAGAACTCAAAAATGTAAAAACAGCTGTGAAAGTACCTCTAAAAAATTATTTTTTTACTTGTTCATCATTCAGTATTTCTCAAAATCTTATTGTAGGTTATGTTTATGGAGTGTAAGTAAGTAAATTCTTCGCGAAGCCCATTTTGTATTTCGTGCAGGTTATTATATCAGTTTCCATCTGCAATTCAATAATAATACCGTTAAGTATAAAAAGAGAAAGTACTAACTTGCTATGTATTTAACTTCTAGAACAAACAAAATCATTCTAATCCAAAAGTTAGGTTATACCTTAAAGTGTTTATAAATTATCTAAAGGCGATATTTTGTTGTATATAAATCGGTAGGTATTTAAAGCAGGATATTTGTATACTTACATTAAAGTGATCTTTACACATAAAAACATTTGAATGCGATACAAAGCTGTTTGGATCTTTTCGAGCTATTGTAACTACTTTTTTCGCCTTTTAGGATTTGTTGGGACAGATATAAACAGATTTTGTGGTGTTTTCAGAGAAGTATTGGTACATTGTGGCACTACACTTCATTTATATACCATTTTAGCCAATAAATTGAGACATTATTAACAAAATTCACTGTAGTCGCACTCGTTGTTAACTTGTTTACTTGCATATGACGTCACGCGAAACATATGTCAACGCCATTACAGAGACAGCGTTTTTAAACTTTAACATTGAGTTTTATTAAAAATACAGCGATTTACTAGAAACATATAATGTATTGTGTTTGTTAGGTACCAAAGAATAATTTAAAACGATTTATCAAAATCAGTCAAATAGCCTATTAATCCTCCGTCTGTCTGTCAATTTTTTTCCAATACTTTAAAAGAATTGCAATTGAATTATAAAAATATATTTTTGTCTGTCGGCTTTCGCTGTGTCCTGCTGCGTCGACTAACAACACAACATATAGACAAAAAAAATTAGATTCGTAGTCGAGAACCGTGGCCCATGGCTTTAATACCCATAGTGATAGAACGGTAAGACCGCTTTTTGCTCGTCTCATTTCCGCTCGCATCTCTAATCCTATCGGCTTAATTGCGAATGTTTAGCTCGCCTTGGCCTCTCTATGGTTTCAGTATAAATTTGCATAACTAAAATTATTAACATAATGAAAAGTGACAAAAACATAAACAAAAAAATAGCAGTAATTTTTCCGCTCTGTACCAGGTGTGCAATCGCCTAGAAACAAAACACAACATTCGCGATGTTCAATTATTTTTCAGGGCACCGCGCGACCGGCACAGACTGCTTGTCGCTAGGCAGAATGGCGATGCGGTGTTGCCAGTGTCAAACCCTAAATAGATACTGATACAACTATTGTTAATTTGATATTTGAACGATGAATAAATAGATTCACAACACATTTTTAATAATGGAATCTACCTAGATAAATTATTATGGTAAAGAATTGTTTCATACATTTAAGAAAAAAGGAGATAGTTAGTCTTTTACGTAGGTCGCACCGAAAATTTCTGCAAACTATAAGAAATACAACTTATTTGAAGGAAAATTGCTTTATTATTTTTTAAAATAATCTCCTTTTAACTCAAAACATTTATTAATTTGATAAAACCAATCAGTGAAACACTAATGCCATTGTTCATTTGTCACTTCCGAACAAGGTTTTCAAACGCAGAAACAGCTTCATTTGCATTTGAAAAACGCTGACCACGCATTTTATCTTTAAGTTTTGGGAACACAAGAAGTCACTGGGTGATAAGTCGGAGCTGTAAGGTGGATGTTCCAATAAATTCATCTTCGACTGCTCTAAAAATCGATTTGTTTGCCGTGCCGTATGGGACGAAGCACTGTCGTAGTGGAAAACTATGTTGCTTCTTGGAAGCACTAATCGAACTTTTCCAGCACTTGGGCAACAAACTGTAGTGTACCAAAGAGCATTAACTGTCCGTTGATGTTCCAATGAAACTGTTGTGATTCGCCCCTTTTTTCAAAAAAACACGCAATCATCTTTTTTCCAGCACTGTCTAAATTTAACAGGATTGGGGTCATTTGAAAACACCCATTGAGATTACTGGCGTTTTAATTTAAGTTCAAAGGCATAAATCCATGTTTCGTCACCAGTAATGATGTCGTAGACTGCATTTAATCTGCCATTGTCGTATTTTATTAGAATTTCTGTGCAACATTTGACGCGATGTGCTTCTAACTTTAAGATGATGATGCCAGCTCTTTTCGATTGCATTCATTCCAATCCCCAAAAGAAACCGAATAATTTGATATGTTACACGATTGTCTTCTTCTATAATTTAAAGCTATGTTTTCTTTATTGACAGCAGAAATTGGCTGCCCCTTACGCAATTCGTCAGTCAAAGAAACTAGTGCTGGGACATCGACACCAAACATCGATGTTGACCATCGATGTTAACATCAAAAGCAAACATCGATGTCTTGTAACATCGGTTGTAAAACATCGATGTTCGCTAAACATCGATGTTAAAATTTGAAAGATTGCTATTTAAAAAAAATATTAAAAAAAATTAAGTTGAAGTTCAAATGAAAAATCGAAAAATTTCAAAATTTTTTTTTTCCGAAAACTTAAACTCATGCCGAAAGTGTTCAAGAAAAAAAAAGCAATGTTGTTAAATATTGACTGAGCGAAAACTACTTATTTCGAGTTTTAAGCAACTTGAAATAATACCACTCAAAAAATTAATATTTTATTTTTAGAGCTAGAAAAATTAAGTTTGCACCCTTTTTTTTATAATATTGAACATCGAAAGGTAAACATCGATGTCGACATCGATGTTTGTGACATCGAACATCTGTAACAAAACATCGATGAACATCGCCCAGCACTAAAAGAAACTCGCTCAAACTTAAATTCGTTGAACCAGTTGTACATACTCCTCGAACTCGGGGCTTCATCACCAAAAGCAGCCCAAATTCTTTCAGTGCACTGCTTTGGGTACAGATCACTTTTAAAATCATAATAAATCATAGCGCGAAGATTTCGTGTGTAATAAGTTTTAAGGGCGGTAAGTGTAGTTTACCGCCCGAAAGTGATTGAAGATCGACGCGACAGCGGAGGTCTTCAATATTTGAGGGCGGTACTACATTTAACGCCCAAAGTACTTATTACGTTTTATGCACGATCGGATGTTCTCGGTTCAAAAATAAATTCTTTTAAAATGACGTTCATTTCACATTATTTTCAAAAATAAACAGTCTTCCCCCGTATAACCTTCTCAAAGTTGGCTCGACTCTGGACTAATGCTAGACTAATACCAAAACCATCTTAAATTGAGCAAGGTTGTTTAAGATGGTGGCTAAATTACCTATCGCCTTAGGCCCTTTATATTCCACTAATCTCCAAGGCGGTAAATTAAATTTACCGCCCGATCAGTCCTATAAAAATATATTTTAACGCAAAAAACAAATTATAAAAATTAATTATGACAGGTATCAAGTTTTTTAAAATTTTTATGTCAAGACAGATCAGTAAAAATCTGAATCAAAAAACATTTGGTCTAATTTAGGATCTCACTACTTTTAGAGACAAACATTTTTAGATAAAGGTTATTGGTTACAATAATATGTGTATATATATATATATATATATATATATATATATATATATATATATATATATATATATATAATATATATATATTTTTTATATATATATATATATATATATATATATATATATATATATATATATATATATATATATATATATATATATATATATATATAAATAGACTTACTACTTTCACTTTTCATGGTGTATGAATTAAAATCACCTTCAATTTAAATTGTAAAACAGTTATGATCTCAGAAACTCGAGGCTCAAACAGATTGCAAACTTTCCAAAAATACCCCATAACTTTTAGTAAAAATAGCATGGAATTCTTTTTCTTTACTTGTGTTCGAAAAACTACTTTCATACCAAATTTGAAGTTTTTACCTTCTCGGGAAGTACCCACATTTTTAATGACTCAGTGAATAAGTAAGTGAGTTAGTCAGTCGCAAAATGGGCGATTTTAAAAATATTTTAGAAACCACTTCATATAACTTTCTCAATGAATCAATGAATCAATTCCCAAGTAATTGTGAACTAATTTACCAAATATCATACCATTTATGTGGAACGATAACAAAGTTATGATAAGGGGAAAATACGCTGAAATTTCTTGTGTAATATACACCGGAGGCCAGGCCAGAACCTAACTTGGCGCACTACCATGCACCTAAATCCGATCGCCGGATTTAATATTTTAAGGGAACGGAAGATTTTTAGTTTTTTTTTTTATTTATTTATTTAATCAACCTTGTCAAATGTTTAATAAAGTTCATTACAGGGATTATCCAATCTAAAAACGTGTACTTAAATATAATTAACACAAAATGAAACAACATAAGCAAAAAAATATACCTAAAATTAAACCCCATGTCTGTGTAAAATTATATGTAATTAACAAGATAACATAATGTGTGGTTATTTAAACGACACACATAATTTCACCTTTATTACTCGAAGTCATTATCAGCCTATAGAGTACGGTTTTCTCTATAAGAAATACCATGAAATTTTATTAATTGTTATAGGAAATATAGTATCTTTACGTATTAAAAATGGGCATTATTTATCTTGGCCTCACCCAATATACCCCTCCCCTAAATTATAATTCTAAAATTTCGAATTAAACAAGAAAATTGTGCTCATTTATCTCATACAACTTATCAATTATCAACCACATTCAGGATTGTCCTTTTGGGATGCACAACCCTATAAAAATACCTTTTTAGGGGCATGTTTATAAAAATTCCTGTCCTATCTTCCCGGGGGGAAGAATGGCCCAGAAATTGGCCTAATTTCGCGACACTATACGTAGACAGTATATACTTTTAGTAACAAATATGTAAAAATAAAATTTAATATTTTCTTGATACGAGGAGCACTATATAAATTTAATAATAAGAACCAGTAATTTTTCTTTGAAAATTACTTCACTTTTTTTAAAAAATAAGCGCTCATATAATCGACTGCTGTTTGTTTTTTGGCTCATAAACATAGATCCATAATGAGAGTGCCGAAGCGCCGCCATTGTATTTCTTAAAGCATTTGTTTTCCCAATTGACAGAAACATCTATTCAAGGTTTTGTCAGATTATGTAGAATCCAACGAGAACAAATCATGCAACATTTTGTATGTGCTGGTGGTGTCTCCATCGGGGTAATACGGGGATGAAATTCGGTTGACATTTGTTTTAAGTAATTTTTAAGGGGTTGTAGGATATCACATGGATCTTTTTGGCGGAACCTATATGGTACATCGCCATTAATGAGCCTCCTAACCATTTGCTTTCCTTCGGCTAGCTCTCCCGTCGGAAGCAGGACTCCTTTGCTTTTATCCCGATAAAGCGCTGGGACATTTACGCTGTCTGTGCCGGGAAGTGCAGCGGAACCATGTTCCGTATACTGAGGTCCTACAAACTCTCTTCCAGAGCCTCCAGATACGTCCTTGGCTGTGATTTTTCACATTTTCCCTATTTTCCTGTTTCTTAACGTTTTACCGTTTAGTACCTCGTGGTTCCTTAAGTGGTGGTTCCTTAATATTACTTTCACTAAAATACATGACTTTAGGGCTCGGGTATTCTTTGAAATAAAAAATCCAATGTAATGGCGTAGAGTCACAAAATTCGCGTCCGGTGTTTTTGTCCTTTCTTTCCGGATTATCCTGGGATACCTTCAAGTGCTCTCCCTGGAATTTTTCCCAGTGGTTCCTTAGAGTGTTCAGCTTGCTTGATAACCAGTCCGGGCTCCGGTAGTCCCTGGTATATCCCTTAAATTAATTAATTAATATAAATCTGGATATTCCTTTTTCTTCCCGGTTTTTCTCCTGAATACCCTTAAATACCGTCCCGGAATTTGACTTGAATTTACACCCTGCTGTTTACCCTTTACTTTAGAATCAATTTGACCCATGGTACTCCGGTGTATACCCATTATAATAATTAAATAACAACCCACTGTAGGAAAAATCGAAAATAACCCCTTCTTCTCCGTTCCAGTTTCTTCCCTTACGATGGGAATAAAGGTGCCAGCCTCCCTAGTGCAATAGGGCAGCTTCCTTTGTTCCATTCTAGGCCTGCCTGTCTATACAAGGCTGCCAGCTTCCTGAAATAAATAAATAAATAATATCCTGTTAGCCCTGCCTGTCGATACAAGGCGGCCAAGTCCTCCCTGAAATAAATAATGTTTACGATTTCTCTTCCTTTGAGTTCCTTAAAAAAGAAACTTTACGGGAGGACTGCTGCAGATTCTTAAAAAAAAGAATATTAACACAAATAAAACCCCAGGTGTAATTTTAACGTCCCAAAATTCACTTCGCCTCTTCACCTCGATAACAAGAGCGGAATAAAACAAAAGTAGCAGACTACAAAAAAAAAGGTACTAAACAAAACAAAGAAATAATGTTAAAACTTTCTCTAACTTAGAAAATTTACATCTGTAAATTTGACCTAGGGGCCAACCTATTTATTCAGGCGGCTACTTCCCAGTATCTAGTCGACTGTAAACAACACAAATCGCGCTCAAATAACAAAGGTTCTAAAGGAGGTTTCGGTCAAAAATGTCAAACTTTTTAGAAGATACGTCAGGTGGCACCTGACAACATTCAGTGTTGACAAGGCGCTATATAAGTAGTTCCTCCTATAATTAAATTTTGCGTCATCTACTCTCTGGAGACTGAAAATTAATTTGCCACCACGTACAATAAAAATTTTAATTAGAGTTTCTTTTCTTCTTTTATGTCTGACAGGCTTACACTAGGTACAAGTATTAAAATGGATTGTTATCACAAAGAATTATTTTTTTGACTTTTTGTAGTGCCGAAGGAATTGGCCTGCATGATCACCGGACTTAACCTCTTCAAATTTATCGTTTAAAAACAGTTGTGGTGGCCAACTGATTAACTAAAATAATACATATATAATACTTACTACCTTTTTTCAGATTCATAATAAAGTAAAAAAATAAAACAAACTAAAAAGTAACTGAAAGTTCTCAAAATTATATTGTTTATTTTTCTAAATTGTAAATTTAGTTTTGAGTGCGTAGGCTGGCAACATCGCGTGAAAAAAGGTAGCTACAAGTCAAAGTCATGGCCAGATTAGATACATATCTATAACAAATTAGTGGGCAAGCAGAAAAAGGTGTGTACGTTCAGTGGCTCACATTGATTTTAGCGACAAACAAATGTAAAAAAGTTCCGACTCTAAATTTAATTAGCACACCGCTTAAACGATTGTTGGGTTAAAGGCTTATTTTATTTTCTCTTTCTTACAATTTGCGGAAAAACACGCCAAGAAGCCCTGTATTAATTTATAGTTTCTTTTACCCGTAAACCCTAGTAACCGTTTTAATTTCAATTTAGTCGCCAATAAAACACATTCGGAAATTTCTTTGTTAGGCGGCAGCTGAGTAGAAGTTGATACAAAAAAATAAAAAAGGTTGCTTTTCCAAAGTTCTTCATTTAGTGAAAACCATAAATCATATCTGTGAAAAAAAGACTGACTATACTTCGTCCACAGAATATTGAAAAAAGTCCTTGTTGGGTTTACGGAAATAATTTTATTTTTAATTTTTAATTTTGTTTTACTTGAATGGGACCGCTTCGGTCCTGGTTCCACGGTATAGTCTGCTCAGTCCTATTGATCCCTTTGAACTGGCAGATCGCCTGCAATAAAAAAAACAAAAAATCCAAATACTACTACCTACTCCACGTTTCGGTTACAAGTCTGCCACCGTTTTTCAGACAAAAAGATAATATAAAAACTTAACTGAATTAAATAATAATAAATCATAAAATTGTTAAAATTTTGATAAAAACTAGAGATATTCTGAGCTCGTTTTTAGAATTTTTAACAGAATTCAACAAATATAAAATCTATCAACACGCATTTGATAAGAAACCTTGTGATAAACTAAATACTTTTGGTATTTTAGTAAAGGCTACTTGTTTAAAGAAAACCTAAAATAATAGAAAATGCATAAATATTGTTAGAGATAATTGTGTAGCATCAATATCAGTTTAATTTAAATAATACATGGTTACCTTTGCTGGATGCTGAAGTAATTTTAGGAAAACTTAAAATATACATAAATACAACAACCTCCCGTTATGTTTAAAATGGGAGGAATGGGCCAAACTCTAAGGGTGTAATCTATGCATCAAAATAATAAGAAAAAACTAAAATGTTGTTATCCAATATTCATTTGTGTTCAAGTGACAGCGTTAAATAAAATAATTATATTGTTAAACCAAAATATCCAATATTAACATTGTTTCAAATAAATCATTGCTTTAGTAGATTTTCAAAAATACCTCCATTGACTTCCAAAGATTTCCTGCTTCGTTTACGAATGACGCGCGTGGCTCTTCTAATTGATTCGTGCCTTTCTTTAATATTGAGTGCAGCATTTCTAATATGTCTAATTAATACATCCCTAGCATTTACTTTTACTTGTATACACCATTTTTAAACCAACTCCATAAATTATAGTCCAACGGCGTGAGGTCTGGCGATCTAGGAGGCCAACTAATAACCGCGACCAATCCAAACTCCTGGAAACCTTTGGTCCAAATATTGCTTCACCTGACGATCGAAATAGGCAGGCGCTTCGTCGTGTTGAAAATAAATTTGAATTCTGATGTGTAAAGAAATCTCCTCCAGTATTTCTTGCAATTCATTTTGTAAAAAACATAAGTAGTGATCCTCTGTAAGGCGATTTTCCAAAAGAAAAGGGCCAATTAAATTATTATCGATCATGCCGCACCACTCGTTTACTGAACACCTATGTTGAAAATTACTTTCGACTATTGCGTGGGGAATTTTCGATTATTGATGCCGTCACGGGTGAATGCAGCTTCGTTAGTAAAAAGTATGTGCGGTACAAGATGACGATTATAAATTATCCACTCACAACATTTCATACGCTTGGCGTAGTCTCCAGGTTGAAGATTCTGTACACGCTGTACATGGTACGTGTACTCGTGAAGCGTATTGATCACACTTTTTTGTGGAATCCCCAACTGATTTTCAATTCTTCGTGAGCTGGTTGTTGCATCTTCTTCTACTAAAGATAGGAAATTTTCTATTTCTTCTAAATCCTGTCGAATGGCTCGTTCAGATTACATTTTACACTTGGAAGCGTTCCGGTCTCGCACAGTTTTTTGAATATAGGCCTTTCTGTTCGGTGTTCTTTGATGTGGAAATCGTTGACGATATTCTTCTGCAGCCGCAGTAGCATTACCATTAAACAAACCGTAAAAACCATATTGGCGTATTTAAGATGTTAATAAATGTGTGGCATTTTATAAAATTTAAATGATACAAATCCGAAAGTTAACTGTAAATCAGTGTAACATTTAATACTGACACTGACATGATAGTGACAGCACAAAAATCAAAAGCGAACAATAACACCATTTATTACAGGAAAGCTTAATTATTGCAATATGTAGTTTTTCCGTTATAACTTGAAAACAAATGATTATTGGATAACAACATTTAAGTTTTTTCTTTTTATTTTCATGCATAGATTACACCCTTAGAGTTTGGCCCATACCTCCCGACTCACCCTGTATACCAATAACAACATATCAACGTCATGGGTGACATTACGTCAAAAATTCTCAAAACGAACTCAGCATATCTATAATTTTTATCAAAATTTTAACAATTTTAATTTACTTATTTTTGGATTTTCGGGGGTTATACCACGAGTGCTTAAAAATTACCGATAATTTTATAGAGCTTGTTTTATACCACGATTCAACAAATTTGTATCGATATCGAACTCGTGGAAATAAATAGTAAATTATACAAAGTCTATAGATATGTGATGTTAACAATGTAACCCATGACGTTGATATGTTGTTATTGGTATACAGGGTAAGTCGGGAGGATTGGGCCAAACTCTAAGGGTGTAATATATGCATCAAAATAATATCTGGTTAATTTTTATGCACGAGCGGTATTTAGGGAGAATATTTCTAGAATGGAGAAATATGGGAGTATTATACTATTAAAATGATTTTTTTGTCATACAATTTTCAATTTCATGCAACATAATTAAAACTATAACTGAAATCGTTTTTTTAATTACTTTATCTACTTCTTTATCGTGTACATGACTAAATCGACTTATTTTGACTGATTTTGACGTTTCTAATTGACAATAAAAACAAACAGGTTCGATTGTTCTGTGTTTGTAAGTAAGTGGAAATACCACGTTGTCTAGGCAACGTAAAATTTCCGCTGAATTTTTTTGATTTTTAACGTGTCTTATGGGAAAATTTATACATGAGTGAAATATTTTTAGGCTTACCACCTAAACCTAGATAACTATTTAGAGTTTTTGGGTTTTTCTTTTCTTCTGTTTCAGGCGATCTGCTGGTTCAGAGGGTTTAATGGGTCTGAGCAGGCTTAGTCTCTATACCTAGGGACCAGAACCGAAGCGTTTCCATCATAAGAAAGAAAAAATTAATCCGTCACAATAATACAGAAAATGTCTACAATAAGTCCTTCGTTAAACCGCCTGTAGTTATTGGTAACTTAATTTTTCTTTTATAAATCTAATTCTCTTTGCCACGGCACTGGACAGTAATAAAGTCGATTTTTTTGCAAGTGGGGTATTAAATTAAAGAGAGTATTTAATTCGGTGCTGGGCAACCAAGGTCAAAACGGGCGAAATTAAAATAACTCGGGCAATACAGCTGTTCGGCAAACGTTTTGTTTTTCAACGGAAAAACTTATTCCTAACGATGACGGTGTGGCTGTGTTAGCTAAGCAACAGTGGCGGCTCTAGGATTTTCCATTTTTTTTTAATCTAAAAAGTGAGACCTGGGACCCACACCAAATACCAGATGCTATTGGCCTCAACCGCAACACTTTAGTAAAGAAAATTTTCATTTTCTAAAGCAAATCCTCTGTATTTTTTTGTGAATTTGATTATTATTTTTTTTTGTTAAATCCCAAATTTTGCAAAAATATCTGTTTTTTTTTTAATTAGATGAACCTAAAATATTTGCATAAGAAAAATTATCTTTCTAAGTTCTAAGCTTGGATTTGGTTTCAGCGACCCCAAAAACTTATAGTAAGTATGTCAAATCCGAGTGCGAAATTTTTTGATTTTTTTTTGTGGAGCTATGTAATTTTTTGAAGTTTGGGATTGACGATAAAAGTTAATCAAATTTATGGAAAAATACAAATAAAGGATTCGCTTTTAAAACTTAAATTTTTCGGGAGCACTGCACAAAAATCAACTTTTTTTCGCAAATCGCAAAATACAAATTTTCTTTACCATTGAAGCCAATAGTATCTTGTGTATATATGGTGTGGGTAACATGTCTTACTTTTTAGATAATTTATTTTTTTTAAATCCTGGAGCCGCCACTGTGGCGGACAAAGGTTTTTTAAATAATTTTAGATATTTTATGTTTTGAGATATTTAGACTTGAAATTTTATAGTCTGTCTCAAAGTATATCGCTATGGCTTTTGACGGACAATACCCCAATAAACCTTTACCGATTTTATTACCTATTGTTATTGGGTAAACCCATTATTTCATAATGGCAGGGGTGGGCCAGGTATTTCTTGGGTATTGACCATTAGGTTTATAAATATTTCGGCTAATATTTTAGTGGCAGTGTTGAATAACCGTTTTTACTGTGCGTTTCGAAAAAGTTGTTTTACGAGAATATAACTATGTCGCGTCGAAATCATTTGTCATTAGATGCAAAACAGGTTGTAAAAAAATGTGTATAAAACTTTAATCAGTAGAGGACTAATTAAACAAGAAGCTTTAAAAGAAACATGTCTACTTACAAAAACTTCAATATCATCGATAAGGGATATTATTATTAGTGAAGAATTGAACAAAATAAAAAAACGTAGTGATTTTCAATCTCACCGTATAGACAATAGTGATCAGGACCTAATAAGAAGGAAAATATATTGTCTTTAAGAAAGCGGAGTTGTTTCTACCTTGGATAAACTGAAAAAGAAGCTAGACAAAGAGGAAACCAATATAAATATTAGCCGTGCCACCCTCCAGAGAGTTGTTTGTAAAATGGGATTTAAGACAAGTAGTAATGGAATCGCACAGATTACGCACTTGGAGATTTAATTACCTTCAAGAAATTAAAAGATATAGGTTAGAAAACAGATTCATAATTTACCTTGATCAAACATGGTTCGATACACACAACACAGTATCCAAAAGATGGGTTGATTTCAGTCAAAACTGTCAGGCGAAAGCACCTTCAAATAAAGGAAAACGCATTACCACAATACACGCTGGTTCAAAAGACTGATTTGTCCAAAACTGCTTGCTTTTGTCTGCAAAGAATATTAAGGATTTTAGCTTGGATTAGCAATCAAAATCGCGCATGTTAAAACCTCACAAATAAAAAAAAAATGAGGTTGCCGACACATCCCAGAAAATATAGTTCTAAAAAACTAAATTTTGGGTATTTTTGTCCAGGAAACGAACAATTTTTCATAGCAATTTTTTCAAAATGCCTAGAATGACTTGAAATTTTGACAGAGGGAGGGAATAGTCCAAGGATCAAAATCTATATTATACCGAAGAGCGCCTTTACCTTGGGGGTGGTTGCCAAACCATCTGGGGGTGGATTTTTTTATATATTTTGACCACAGGAATCGATAGAAAATTATTTTTTAAGCAAAAAATGTTCTATGCTTTTTTTAATAAAATGCATACTTTTCGAGCTATTCGCGATCGAAAGTCGGAGTTTTTCGTCGATAAAATCAACGTTTTAATCGGTTTTTGCAAATAACTCGATAAGTATGCATTTTATCAAAAAATTGTAAATAATAAAATTGTAGCTCTTTGAAAAAACGAATAAAATGGTTTTTTTTGTAATTGCTGTGGGACCAATACAAACCAAGTTTTGGTTTGTTAAAGGTTAGCTGTTATGCATCAAACACAAAATTTTAGAATTTTAAAGGCAAATAACGCAAAATCTACGTTTTTTCGAGAAAAACTAATAATAACTTTTAAAAGCATTTGCAAAAACCTTACTTTAAAGAAAAAAAAAAGATTTGTATCATACCATTTGAGTAAGTTATGATTAAAATAAGATTAGACCAACATTTTTTGAGTGCAAAAATCTTCGAAAACAACCCCCTAATTACCACACTAATTAAAATGATTCGTAGCCCTTTTTAATGAAAAAAAACTTCTGGTTTTAATAAAAAAAACTAACATTCACTTATTCAGGCAGATCTAGTGAAGAGCAAAGCAAGACCAAGACCGGGCTAGTCTTGGACTTTCAAGCCAAAAGAAGGTCTTGGTCTTGGTCTTGCTGCAAGAGTCTTGCTGGTCTTGCTTTGTTTTGGTAGCAAAAATTTAAACTAAGCAATCTTACATATTTTTTTTTTTGAAAATACTAAAATAAATTTAGATGAAGACAACATTTTTTACTTTATACTTTTAAATAAATATTAAATGTAGTTTTAAACATACACCAATTTTAACCTTAAGGTATGTACACACCGAAAAAACATACAAGAACAAACATCAGCGAACAAACGTTTTTCTTTAGTGTAGACAGTAAAAACACGAACAAACGTTTGTTTGTTCTTAATCATACATGTTCGAGTAGCGTCGGTACATCAAAAGGTATGTACACACCGAAAAAAAACAAAAAACAAACATCAGCGACAAACGTTTTTTTTTAGTGTAGACAGTTAAAACGGCGAACAAACGTTTGTTTGTTCTTGTTCGCACATGTTCCAGTGGACGTCGGTACATCAAAGAGAATTTTTGTTTTTAAGGAATGCACACACTGACGCGAATAATTCGGTGCGACGGCGAAATTTTTGGCCTCGCGAAATATTCGTCGACTCAAGTTCTTCGGCGTATACGAAGAGCAACAAACTGGCGCGAAAATTTCGCTTGCCGATAACGAAACTCCAGCGATTTTATTTTTTTCGCGACCAGCCGCGTTTTTTGTCGTTTTCGTTAATTTTTAAGATGGCTTTTCCCGAAATATTAATAGAGTTTGTGAAGAAATATCCGATTTTATACGATTTAAGCCATGAAGATTATAAAATTCAGCCGCAAATTATTTAACACTTTTAAATCCTTATAAAACAAACTTGTAGATTTTTTTAAAATAAAAATATACAACTTACCTTAAAGTAATGGCTACTCTTTCTTCTGCTGAAATAGGTTTCCGTAAATTGGTATATTGTTTTTTGACGCCTTCTTTTATTAGGTAGAATATATCATCGAAACAATTAATGTCCATTCTAAAATATTTATAAAAACGCTTTTCATCAAGTCGCAGTTGTGGCATTAGTGTATGAAATTCGCCTTTTTTTTTTCTCTTTCCAAATTTATGTCATGTGTCCACAGCTTAAAAAAAAACAATACACCAACTTTAGCACAAAAAGTAATAGACGCTTTTTGTCATTTTTCAACCAAATTTTTCTTCCCCACTCATTGGGAAAATAGCTTTAACAAAAAAATGATTAGAATGCCTTACCTTCCAATTTCTCATCTTCTAAAGCAGCCAATAATAGTATTGCTTCTTCTTTAGAGCTTAAAGAATCCATCCTTCCATATATCAAAAGAAAAAAATATCTTGTAAAATTTTTGCGTAAATGTTAAGGAAACACGAATTTTGACTGCCTATGTGGCGAAATATTCTCGCAAATGTGATAGGAGAGGCGAATTTTGTTATCGCCTATGTCGCGAAATATTCGCTTCGTTATCGCGGCGATTTAATTCGCGTCAGTGTGTGCATTCCTTTATGGAGTAAACAAACATTTGGTTATATATATACACACATACAAAGAAAGTGAACACGAACGAATGTTTGTTTTTGTTTGTTTTTTCGGTGTGTTTATTCCTAAAGAGAAATAATTTTTTTTCGTCGTCATCCATAACTTTTCCAACTGGTCAAACAAGAGTGAACAAATATTTGAATGCGCTATAAAGACAAAATAACGCGAACAATAAACAAAGAACACATACAAACAAGGTGAACAAGAAAAAAATGTTTGTTCTTGTTTGTTTTTTCGGTGTGTACATACCTTAACACGTACATTTGAATTATTTGATTAAAAAGCACATTTTAAATGTAGGCGCTTATTTATTTATAGCGCCCCATTTTTGAATTGAGACAACCTGCTTTTATACATTTAGTGGCATAAGAATAATTTAAATTTTCTTTGAAGAAGCACATAAAATTAACGCAGATACAAAACTGTGTACTGTGTAAGCAGAAAAAAATAAAGACTTTTAATTTTAACCAGATGTAAAATTTCGGTGAAAATGATTATGACATCTAAACATTGGCTTCTGATTCCAGAAAAAAGTTATTTAGGAAATTTTTTAGTTCATATAAACCTTTTATCTTTAAATTAGTCAAACATTTATATTACAAAGTTGGTACAAATGCTTTGTAAATATTCTGCATATAAAAGGTGGCTCAATGGTGTGACAAAGCTTAATATCTCCGAAATCGTTCATGATACTTAAAAACTGAACATACAAAAATTATAGAAAAAAGGGGCGTAAAATGTGAAATTATTTTCTATTCCAGAATTTTCCGAAGAATTCACTGCCACTTAAAAAAATCCTTATATTTAGCTTTTAACTTAAGATAGAAAAATTATGACCAAAAATCCACTTAAAAATCGCCACCCTGTATATTATGCTAAAAATTGTTGAACCGTCATATAGGAAAAATGTTGACGTAGATGGTTTTTAAATATCAATTTCGGTTTTGACAAAAATGACTTCATTATTATTTTTTTAGCCTTGTTTTGGACTTTCGTGAAAACCGAAAGTGATATTTAAAATCCAGTTATATAAAAAGTATTCCTATATGGCATTAAAAAAATATATTTTTTATTAATTCATTATCATAAACAACGCTAAAGAGCAGACTTCAAATCTAGAAATGCTTATTATTAACCGAAATAAGTAAAGGCACTGAAAAAAATATGGTTTTATTAATAAATGATTCATATACAAAAAATCGATTAGTTTTGTACAACTATAAATTGTGGAATGGCTGCTATTACTAGAACGATATACTATACGAAAATTTTTGATTACATGTTTGTGCTTAATGAAAATAAGTCACTAGACATTGTGTTTGATAAATGGGAAGGTAAACTCTAATTTTGAAGTAATCCCATAAGCACAAGTTATAGTGACTTGCTTTCACTGGGGCGTGATTATGTTGTTTACAACTTCAATTTTTCCATCACATTTTCTTAAATCTAGTTCGAACCAATAGAATAAATTAAATACATCATAAACTAATAATATTCTTTTCATATTGTTACAATATAACATAAATATCATAAAGTTATCACAAATGTTTCGTTTCATACAGGAACACACTTAACAACCTCTGAATCACACACTCTAATATCACAATATGGTGACATTATGAAAAATTGCAAAAAAAAATAAGATATATACAATTAACAAAACACCTAACAAACTTAAAATTACAATAAATTCAATTAAAAGAATTAAGGTAAAGTGATTTTATATATCTTTCATAAGTGCATATAATGCGGTCAAATTTAATATTTAAATGAAAAAATGTTTATTTATACATATGACAGGGTTTGAAATATAAATGTACGAGATGCAATGAAAAAATACGGTGAATATTTTTTTATCAGCAACTTCTGACTACATTGATTTGAAGTATCGAATCCGGTATACCATAGTAACAAGTCGGAACAAGTTTCGATCGACCAGTCTACTTCCAGGCCCAGAAAGTAGGTGATATGGATTTTAAACGATGTTTAAAAATTAGGTTTTGTTTCAAGTTGAAGAGGGTGCTCATGAAATGTAAACAGTATATGGTAATCAACTCAGTCGAATGTAAAAGTCAGCTTATTTTTTTTTTTTCGATTGTGAAGGCATAGTGCGATTAGAGTTTGTTCCAGAGAGAATAACTGCGAACTTTGATTATTACAAGGGCCTACTGCAACGTTTGCGAAACGATATATGGAAAAAAGACCAGTGGTTTTTTCCTCCATCACGTTAACGCGCCTTGCATCATCTCGCTTCTAATCACGTTCGCCTTACTCTCCGGATTTAACACAACGCGACTTCTGGCTCTTCCCAGAAATAGCCTTCCAGATATGTTTTGAGTCATGAAAATAGCGCTGGGATAGGTGCATCGCTAGCCACTTTGAATTAAATTAAGTCAGAATAGTAATAAACTTAATATTTTGTTTGTAATGAAAAAATTCGCGGTATTTTTTAATTATACCTCGTATATACTATCATTGTCTATATTACAAAACCTTGATATGGTATACCAATATCAATCAATAATATATAAAATTGTTTTTTAGTATATTTAATGAAACAGTTTCTATTGACACACACACACACACACACACACACACACACACATTCTTCTAGGCTAAAAGTAACTAATTACTGGGTCAAAAAACTTTTAACCTATAAAAAATAATCTGCTACGCCAAGAAATTTGTTAAAACAAAGTCGAAATATTGACGTACGACAACTTTTGTTTTTTTTTTTTTTTTAAAAATGAAGCTTACAATTCGATTTTGCCGGGCGCTTTTTAAAGCTGCTGTAACTTCGGTATATCCGACTTATTTATTAGAGTCTAAGACTTCAGAACATATTTTTATCCTACCCTAGTTTTAGGCAGCCTTATCAGATCTATTACAAAAAAGCCCAAAAAAGAACCAAAACACATAAGACTAACCAAAAACGAGCACTAGCAGGATCAAAACGCAGAAACGAGATTTTATAGTCCTGCTATCGACCTACCAATCGTTAGAACACTTTCAAATACATCTTCACTTTTAGAAATCTCGGATAAAAATATGTTCCTGAAGGCTAGGCACTTGAATATTAGTTTACAGAGATTATTTCTTATGAGCTATCAATTAATTACTCTAGTAATATACAGGATTCGTCTACTAATATGCTCCTAAAATGTACCAGGGTAATATTAAAGACACAGTCACGCACACCAAACATGTAAAACTCATGGTAAAGATGTTGGGTGATTCCTGCATTTCTTGTGTCCAAGCTGGTTCCAGGAGTTCGTAGGGGTTCCGGTGAAATTCTTTTATTTCTACGT
The DNA here is from genome assembly GCA_019359885.1 of Listronotus oregonensis. NCBI lineage: Eukaryota > Metazoa > Arthropoda > Insecta > Coleoptera > Curculionidae > Listronotus > Listronotus oregonensis. The sequence goes on from JAHBCN010002682.1 coordinate 57,552, forward strand.
CGTGCCTGAACTTTACCCTAAAATAAAAAAATATTTTTTTAAAGTTTCATGAGTTAAAAATGGCAGTGATAATTTGTCAGGTTTTTTTTACATTTCCAGTATAAGCAACAGGTAAAATAATGCCAAAGACAAGTGCCATTATTTTTCAATTTCCTAAATAGGAAGTCAGTATCGAGTTATAAATCCAAATTCGCAACTTGTAGTGGAAATTTCTATAACTTGACAGAATGGTGAAGGAATGAATAATACATAATAGCAGATGAGCTTTGTTGGTTAATTTTATATTTTTTATTGTATTAAACAACTTAAAACATTCGGACTTAACGACAGTAAATTCGTTTTCTAATAAAAATAAGCTTGTTATTATTGTCTTCAGCCCGTAAACTCGAAGTTAAACCATATTTTGAGGGTCCTACATGTGCACAATGACTAAAAATAAAAATTATATGACCTCTTAAAAAAACCCACAATAAATCGGATTTAATGGGTAGGAAAGACAATTATTTTAAAATTGTTGCTGTTTGTAAGCTAATAAATGTATTAAACCATGTTTGTTTAATTCTGAAAGATTATTGAAAGATATTTGAATTAGGATGACCTCTATTTGCTTAGATATTACAAAAACAAAATATACCCGAAATATTATCCAAAGTGGCTTAAACTAAACTGAACACCGTCAGAAATCAGGCACAAAAGTTTTGGTTGCTCGGCAGAAACCGAATATCGTAGATACAGACCGAATTTGTCGAACGCTTGACGTTGTAATGTTTCACTTTGAAACCCATGACAATAAAAGCATTATTATTATTATTATTATTATAACACCGAATAAAACCGAATTTGTGCCTTAGGGCATTCTTATTCACGGGTCTTTTTTTGCAAAACTAAGTACATTGCAAATATAATATTTTAATATAAAAGTTAAAGATTAATATATTACCTAGATTTTTGTTCATCGCTACTTTCTCTCCTCCATATTAAATGTCCATTTCCATTCTTATCCAAAATCCACTCTGGTTCCGGCACCCTGAAGTTTTCAGACATATTTTCACCTATTTTTCTTATGTAATGTTTCTTCAAAATGTCGTTTCTGTGGTTTTTTCCTAGATGCTATTCTATGCTTTAAAAGTTTGGTTTTTGTACTCTGAAAAGAAAAAAGGAAAATATTTTTCAAAATGTGTGAAAAAATACGTTTCACCTATTTTAAAGTGACGTAACAACTTTTAAAATAATTTTTTACCCTACCAAATAAATATTTTTAAGAAATATGTATTATCTGTTTATTAAAATACCCTTTCAGGGAACAGTTTAAAGGAAATCATGCCTTTTTTCCCGAACAAATGTGCTGTACATTCCACTTTGAGCCTTCCTTTTTAATTTTTTTGTTTCAACAATTGCCCCTTTTAAAAATTTCCCCTAACAAAAAATTCCTGGAAAAATCATAGGTTTAAAAGCTCCCCTTACTATTATTAAATTCACAAAAAAATAAAACCCGTGAAGCGCATATACAAGTCGTACCAAAAAATTGTTTGCTTCCTTGGTTTAAAAAAGGTTCCAAAGCCCCAAATTTTTATTTGGCTCCCAAAAGAAAAGAAAATAACGCTTTTACCAATTTTTTTTATACGAAATTCTCTATTCAGGCATTTAAAATTCAAATAAAAACTTTCCCGCGAAAAGGGTATCTACGTCACAAGGGGCTAACCACACGAATTCACAACGCTTAATCAACAGAGGCGACCGGGGCTAAGTTCCAGTATTACATTTCGGCTGAAAGCGGAGTTAATGAACTACCAAACGGAACTATCTGGATATTGAAAATATATTTGGGAGATGGTTCTTTAATAAGCAAAGGACAAGATCTGACGTGTGTTTAGATCAAAATAAATTTTATGCTGGGGGATCCTAAAGGAATCGAATCACCAATACGAATCACGATTCCTTTTTTAAGCAAAAACAATCGAATCGATTCCTATTTATTAGATCACGAATTCGGATCATCTTTAGTTTTTATACTTACGGATGGTAACTACGATACGAATGATACTACATAATCCAGATGATAATCAAGCGTCAAAGGTTTTAGCACGAAGCCCGAGCCGCTAAATACAATTTTAACCTTGTTTTGAAGTGCTGTAACTCTTAGCCAAATTAGTTTTTAGTAAATATTCTTCAAATTTGAATAAGTTATATCTGAGATCAACATGAAACCACCCTCAAATGGAACATTTTTTTAAGCTGTATTTCAAAATTTGCAATATATAAGGAATCGGATCCTTTCAAAAAGGAATCGATTTCGGATCATTTTAAAATTATATAACGAATCCGGACTACGAATCCTATTTTTAAAAAGGAAGCGATTCCAGCCTTTAGATCCGTAAAAATGAATCGATTTCTGGATTCCAAAAGGATTCGATTCCTACCCAGCTCTAATGTGCAGTCTGGGTTTCGAGATTTGCATTGCTGTAGTACTGCTTTGCTGAAGGTCACAGATGATATTTTTGAAGCTACTGACCATGGCGAATTTACAGTGAGTACGTTTATGTCTACTCTTGCATCCGATAAAAATTCTGTTATCTGCTCAAAATGGCCGGTATAAACGTTTCGGGTTGAGATTTCCATCCGATATAGTCGTATAAGTCAATTCTCTTATTTTGCTGGATTGGACTTTTTGTCGGGCGGATCGTGCTGCAGTAAGACGGTGTAAACAGATTTGGATTCAGACCAGACTGACAGAAGTTTGTACCTAAGTTAACGCGGGTGGATTTTGGGGTTAGAAATTTTATTTTTTGTGTTTTGTTTGTTTTTGTTTATCTTGAGCTTTTCTTCAGATTTGTTTTCAATATTAAGTAAATAATGAGTGATAAAACTAAAACACAAATGGAATGGAGGTTAAGTGACTTGGGTGACTTGACATTTCTAACGGCTGAAGTTAGCCAAAAAAAAACATATGTTTTATGTCAAAATTTTATGGGATCAAAACGGGATTATTTTAAAGATTAAATTTTGTGGCATAAACGACTGTGGATTAAAATTTGGGATTAAAGGTTTGGATCAGATGAAACCTTTTATCTGATTAACTTTTTTTGACATAAACGTACTCAGTGTTAGTTCTGCTGGATTACACAAAAGCCTTTAATAAAGAAAATATTACCAATGCAATACATTTTTTTTGGTGTAATCGTAGTTACTGACTTTTGTACCAATGCAATACATTTGTTGTTAATGTGTTTTTGTCAAACAAATAATGAAATGGTTATGGTATTCTACTTTTTATATAAACAAATAAAAATGGCACCTATCCAATGATTGAAAATCAAAAATGTTTCCATATACGGATTAGCTTCGTCCAGTATTTTATACAGTCCGCTTTCATCCGATATGTAATATTAGAACGCGGTAGCCTCTGTCGATCAGGCATTTAAATGTGTGGTAAGTGCGTTGTAACGTGGATATCGTTTTCGCGAGAAAGTTTTATTTTTAAATTTCAAATGCTTGTAACTTTGTAACAAAATTTCGTATAAAATATATTTGTCAGAAGCGTTATTAGATATAAAGGACTATTTTAGTCAATAAAAAAAAACACGCGCACGTGTTCAAAATCACACTTTTACTATTATCAGATATTTTCCGCACTTTTACTGCAGTATTCTGTTACTTATAAACGTCTTTTATTGTTTTAATTTTTAAATGCCGTTATCATGTAAGTTAACCAACAGGTTAAGATGTTATATATTGATATTCTCATATTTAAACACATGTTCGCCTTTAATATATTTATATATAAAGCTATGACCAAAAATTATTTGTTTATACATTATTTCCCACATGTAAGATGATAAAGTTTGTTTATATTGACATTAAAATAAAGGTTACATCATGATTTAACTAATATGGCTGACTTACATTTTTTTGCTGATAATACGCTTTAATAAAGTGGAGTGATGTGAACAAAGAAAGTATTATAAGCCAGGGACTTTATAACTGTACAGGCTGGTACAAAATTGGAGTTTATTATAAGCTTTAAACAGCAGAGGAGAAACTGCATGCAACATAATTATGTATAACGACCTACATATTATAGTCTAGGAAACGAACCGTTTTTCCTAGCAATTTTTTCAAAATGCATAGCATGACTTGAAATTTTGACAGTAGGTAGGGAATAGTCCAAGGATCAAAATCTATATCATACCAAAGGGCGCCTTTACCTTTGGGTGGTTGCCAAACCATCTCCTGGGTGAAAATTTTTTGTTATATTTTTACCACAGGAATCGATAGAAAAATTATTTCTGAGCCAAAAATGTTCTATGCATTTTGTTTTGTAAAATGCATACTTTTCGAGTTATTCGTTATGGAAAGTCGGAGTTTTTCGTTGATAAAATCAACGTTTTTATTCCCATTTTTGCAAATAACTCGATAAGTATGCATTTTATCAAAAAATGTACAACAAAATTGTAGCTTTTAAAAAAACGAATAAAATGTTTTTTTTGTAATTGGTATGGGATCAATACAAAGCAAGTTGTGGTTTGTTAAATGTTAGATGTTATTGTTATTCATCAAACATAAAATTTCAGAGTTTCAAAGGCAAATAACGCAAAGTCTACGTATTTTTCGAGGAAAACTAATAAAAACTTAAAAGCATTTGCAAAGACCTTTCTTAAAAAAAAAAGTATGTATCATAACAGTTGAGTGAGTTATGATTAAAATAAGGTAAGACCAAATTTTTTTGAGTGCAAAAATATTAGAAAACAGCCACCTAATTACCACTCTAATTAAATAAGTCGTAGCCCTTTTTTAATTCTCTTTATCTATGTATCATAAATACATTGTAAAATTTTAACCGATTTAAATTGCTTAGTTTTTAAAAAAATGGAGCTGCAAGTGGAAATCAAATTTCAGAATTTTAATATAAAATGACCTTTTCTTAAAAAAACTCCGAAAATTAAGGGAGATACGTAAAAATTACTAAGGTATCAAATTGTAGCTTTTTGAATTTCAAATATTTTGCTTTTTTTAAATTTATTTTACGGCGGAAATTAAGTGAGGTATAAACGTTTAAAACGCGTGTGTTAGACGAGCATTACCTTGTTTCAGCCCTTTAAACTCACCCCTTTAAAAAATTAAGGGTTTTAAACACTTTTAATATATAGGACCTTATAGCTCGTAAAAAAACCAACAAAATTTAAGTTTTTTAAAGAATTTTTTATCACAAAAACTAAAAGAGTTATGCTTATAAAAAATAGCAAAATTAAAATAGTATCACTTTTGAGCAGTTACATATTTTAATTACAACAATTAACAAATAAAGCCAATGGAAGTCCAAGATTTTAATGTTATTGATAATTTAGAGTATTAAAAATTAAAAAAAAACACATTAATTTTTTATCGTTTTGTTTAAAAGATATTGATTTTTAAAAGTTTACATAGGTCTGTTTGTTATTTAGAGATAGTGTACTCCATTTTATTATTTTTTTACGTAATCGCTTCTATGGAAGGTGTATTTTAGGACAAGGTGGGTCCAAAAAGTGTAAAATATTACTGAATAACAAACAGACCTCATGTGTTGTGTACAGTCTCCTACAATATATATTTTTAAGCATTGGGAACCTCTAACTTTTAGTAAAGCTTATTCGATCTTATTTAGAACGGCGCTAAATTTTTGGTCCATTTAAAATCTATTTATCTATCGTAGCATGGTGAGTTCCCTCGCTGGGGCCCTGAGCACTGAGGCCTAAGCCCATTATGCTCTACATCAACCCTTAAGCATACACTGGTTCCGTCACCCTGTACTGTCCCTTATGTATGCATTCCTTTTAAACTGATATGGTGCTGTTATTTTGCCTCCTCACTAATGATGCGAGTCCTGTTAGTGGTAAGAATCTTATGTCATTTAGGTTTAGCCATGCCATACCTAGACATTTCCCTCTGATGTGCTCTGGTGCGGGCAATCTCTAAGTATAGGTATGGCATCTTCTCTTCCCTCTCCACACCATCTACATGTACTTGTCTCACTTTTTTCTATCTTGTTGAGGTATTGTCTGTTTCTACAATGACCTGTCAGTATGCCTGTCAGGTTTCTCATTTGCACCCTATTGAAGTCCTTTATGCTCATCGGTAGGTCCTTCCATAGGTCTTCACCCAATAATAGCCTTTGATTGCCTGGCTTTTGTCTTTTTCCAGTTCTCATTGAACCGTTTCTCTATCCATGTTGCAAATATCCGTGTTATAAAAAATTCCCAAGGTATATTCAGGTCCATTGTCCTCAACTCCCAAATTGGCGAGTTTGTCAGCCATTTCATTCCCCGGGATCCCTTTGTGTCCAGGGAACCATTGCAAGGTGACTCTAGCGGGTTTCGTTAGTTTATTAATTGTTTCCCGACATCTGTTCGTAAGTTCTGATCTATGCAGTGTGTTTATTAGCGCCCCGATCGCTACCTTACTGTCAGTACATATGGTTATTTTTCCCTTGTATCTTCTATTAAGGCAGTATTCTATGCTTTGGCTATTGCCATAACTTTCGCCTGAAATACGGTTGCATATTTTCCCATTGTTCCATAGAACTTGTAGTTCGTCCTTTCTACAAAGAAACCGAAGCCTGCGGCCTCCTTTCCTCGAGCCATCTGTATAGATAACTTCCTTCGCTCGGTGTCCCACAGCGTTTGTGAGCCCAGTCATCCGCTGATGCCATGTCCACCTTGTGCATGGGGTCTAAGTGGATTACATTTAAAATACTGTATTACGAAATAAATTAAAATAGGAAAAAATATAATATTAGTCGAGGGAATCCCATTCAATTTTTGTTAGAGAGAGATGGGCAAGTTCGGCGCGGATGGCATGAAAGAGACGAAGATAAAAGATATTCATCCTAATCTCGATTTGACTTGTGGACGGGCCGGGCTTAACTTACTATAAGACGATACTTTTGTCTACGACTGTCGCGAGTGGACTACCTTAAGAGTGAAGCGTACTATCATCGGCAAAACTACAAATGGGATTATTTATGGAAAAGGGCAGATAATTTGACTGCAATCGAAGTTTATTCCTAATTCTTAGGGAAGATATTAAAAATTTGTTCTTATATACGCATCCACCATTTTATTTATATTTATTTTTAATATTTCGAAAGCGGAAGTGTTATGTAGAAATGAGATAAAATTAAAAAATAATTAGTTTTAATTTCAGTGCCAAATATACCTGGTGTAAATCGTAAATATTTTTCAGTTGTCGGAATATAATTTATTGTTTTATATAGACATTTTAAGGAAGTTTAAAAATAAAAATAATCTGGGGTTTTAAAATAAAATGCTGACAGGTATGCCTTACCTATAACAATTAATAAAAAAATCATATTAAAAAGATCACGCATAAAAAAAGATAATATGTAATTAATTACTGATAACATTATTTTTATAACTTGACACATCGTTTTTTTTTTGTATAAATTATTACTAAAACTAGTTTATCCTCCGTAAAAATATCTCATATTGGATATTTTTTGATTAATATTCCTCACCACATTTTACAAAACAAGTTTAATAGCTTTTACTGGTAAAGTAGTTTACGCAACTATTTTTTAATGTGGCAATAAAAAATATTATTTTGCTCTCTTATGCTTAAAAATGTTATTTGTTATATCAAGGACAACATACTTAGAAATAAGCTTTTCAAAGCCAAGCTCAAACAAAATAGTACAAAAATTATGTTAAGCTCAATTATTCATACGTCATAACTAACAACGCATAACACTAAAGTAAATAGGTATGATATCTCTAAATTTTTGAACATCATATTTGTATTGAATTTTTTAGGTTATTTTATTATATTTTTCTTAACCAATCAAAACCCTTTTTCTTCTTCTCTGAGAGCCGTCTTGATTCACTACCGGAGGCAGCGCAGCCTCTTGGGCTTTTTGTGCCCAATCTCCCATTTTCCTTCCTCCCATTAGTCTCGTTCCTTCTACAAGTCTGTATATCCCCGAGACTGGTTGGTTGATATATTCCTGTGGGCTCATTTTCGGTTGTCCAAATAATGCCTGTTTTTTGTGATTCAATGCTTTACATTCGCACAGGATATGGTAGGCTGTTTCTTCCCCCTCGTCGCTTATTCTGCAACTTGGTTTCCCAATGTATCAGCCTATCTTGTGTAGGTGTCCTCTTAAGCTATCATGCCCTGTTAGCAACCCTACCGTTATGCGAAGTCTTTTCCTACTTTGTCTGAGTAGTTCTTCCTTCGTTTTTTTGGATGGGCCCCTTATGATGCTTTTTCCATGTCTAATTCTACTGAGGTTTCCCATCAAAACCCTTAAGTTCCGATTAAACTTGAAATATATTGTTACCGCCAATGTTACCATTCTTGATATTTTAAATATGAGTAGAAAAAAAAGTTTCAAAAAATTTTAATAATTCTTTTGAGATACTTTGCTCCAAGAAATTAGTGGCAACCTTTGACATTTTTAAACACCCCCTTTATAATACCTATCTAGCTCTCTTAAAATTATTGGTAACCTTTGACGTTTTTAAAAAACCATCCTATTCTAGCTGTCTGGTTATTTTTAATTAGTGGCAACCTTTCAAGTCCATCACTAATCTGGCTTTCTTTAAGTCGTGACGTTAAAAATTTTTAAACCACCCTTTTTTTCTACCGAGTTGATTCTTTGTAGGTAGTGGAAATATTTAAAATAAATGAAGAGGGTGGCTCTTATTGTGCCTATTGACTATGTTATTAATGGCAGTCACTCTAATTAGTGGCAACCTTTAAATTTTTTAAACAACTATATTATTCTACCAAACTGGTTCTTTATAATTGGTAGCAACCATTAAAATTTGTCAACAGTCCTAGAATGTTGCCTTCTTGCATCTGTATGTGGTGACATCCTTCAAAATTTTTAAACAACCCATCGATTACCGCCTATCTGGTTTTCTGTAATTAGTGGCAATCTTCAAATTTTTTGAACAACCCTCATTTCCTAACAATTTAGCCTTTCGTAACTGATGGCAACCTGTAAAATTTTAACAGATCTTTTTTGTTGCCTATTTGCGTCAGTAATTCTTTGAACAGCTAATCTATTCTTCCTTTCGGATTCTCTGGAATAAGTGGCAATCCTTGAAATTTTTGGGCAATCCTCTTATTTCACCTACCTGGCCTACAGATATTAGTGGCACCCTTAAATGTTTTGAACAAGCGCCCTATTCTACCCATCAGCCCTACCGCTGTGTTCACACATCGTCGTTGTGGTTGGGCCCAGTAGGATCTTTTGGAACATGCGCTAGAGTTGCTGGTTATCGGCAACTCTTTTGGCTAGCGTAAGGAACGGGATCCGAAGCTAAGATGAACACAAGGCTTAACTCAAGGTGTTAGCATACCGTGCTGATGAGTGAATGACATCCTGTGCCTTAAACAGGTGTCTCCAACGGTGCCTCTGAGATACAGGGCGACCTCTCAGAGTATCTAGCCTTACTGCGGTAATGCGGGCTCTGCCGTGGTGGACTATTACTTCCCTAGCTCCGAACAGAAAGCGGACAGAACCGCTTTCATAGAAAAAAGTGACAAAGGTTTCGCTGACCGAAACGGATTAATCCGTTTCGAGAGGTGACACTCAAGGTCACAAGCAGACAAAGGTGCGCCGACCGAAACGGGTTAATCCTTTTCGTAAGGTGCCCTGAAGTCACCGGCGCCTGTTTCACGGGGAAGGGCTAATCCATCCCGAACATTCAGGTGCTTAGGAAGGGTTCCCTGGCTTTAAACAGAAAGCGGATAGGACCGTTTTCATAGGATAAGGCCGGAGATGCGGCCTCAGAAAGAACATCTGGTTCCTGTAACAAGGACCTGGTAGCTACCCACGTCACTAGACCGGGAGAGGAGGGCATGATGGATCTAATCGTCTGCTCGTCATATTCTCCAGGAGACAGGGACACCAGAACACATCAGAACACATTGTGCTCGTGTCCGGTAGCGACACGAGTAAGAGGAGATGTAAGAACTCTCTCCCAATCTGGTATCGGATTCATTAGAAGTCCGATCCTATTGGGAGGAATATAAAAAGGTGTGAGCCACAATAGACCGAGCGGTCGCAGTGGAGAGCGTAAAAAGTCCACTCACTTTAAACCTACCTACCCATCAGGCTATTTATACAGCATTTTTGTAATTTAAATTAAAAAATCCACTAAATTCGCCCAAGGTTCCAAGTTCTTAAAAAATTAAAAATTACTTTGATATCATTTAATTTCGGGTAGGCAAAAAATATACGTTATAACAAGTTTAAAAAATTCTTAAAACAAGCTGTATGTACGTGGTGTAACTGTAAATATAACCCCCCATGAACTTTTTTATTACACGTTTGAGAAAAACAAGTTTGGTATAAAAGTTTAGTGGTCCAAATAAAATTTTTAAAAAACTTTCTCTCACCTATACAGGGAGTTTCAGAAAGTCCGGACGTGGTCCTACTATCTTGTTTTAAATGACTTCCTATTTTTTTATTTGAGATTTGCATTCTCTTTGAAATTCTAAACATATTTTATGTAGCAAACCCTATTCCTGACTTTAATGGTTACATCGCAAAATGCAAAGAACTATAAGCTTTATCATTATCACTATCATGCTGTATCGCTTTGTTTATTCAGTTCATCAATTAGCCATGAAGTTTGACATATCCGTCAAATGACTTTCTTTCACACTAACATTAGTTTTAATTATTTGGTAAAATATTACTTAACTATGGGTTATTCAGAACAAGAAAAGAAAGACATTTATAAGTATTTTGTTAAAAATAATTAAAATCAAAAAGGGCTTAAAGGGAATATAGGCGTGTGTATGGCGGCGAAAGAGTCGTAACTAAATTAGTAACTAAATTTGGACGGAATGTATTCGTTTGACAGATATGTTAAATTTTATGGCTAATTAATGAAATCAACAAACGTAGCGATATCGCGTGATAATGATAAAGCTTACGGTTTTTTGCATTTTGTGATGTAACTATTTAAATCAGACATAGGGTACATGCTACATCAAAAACGTTTAGAATCTCAAGGAGAATGCAAATCTTAAATAAAAAAATAGGGGACTCATTTGAAATAAGATAGTAGGACCACGTCCAGACTTTCTGAAATACCCTGTACAAGTGAAAAAGTTTTTAAAAATTATTTTGAAACATTAAACTTTTATACTATACTCATTTTTCTCAAACGTCAAATAAAAAAGTTAATGGGGGGTTACATTTATAACCGGACACCCTGTACATACGTTACTTCTAACTATTTTAAAAACAAAAAACATTTCTTTATTTACTGAAGTAAAAATATACCACCTAAGAAAACTTCTTACCTGTCTTTAAAAAAACCTGCTTAATAATATTTTTCCACACATACTTTTGATGCTTCAAATACTCCTAGGCAATTCTTATTCGTCGGACGTACTCTTAAAAAAAATCGCGGCTCACTTGCTCGTACGTAAACAAAAACACATCTCAAGAACTATCGAAAATCAACTAGAAAAAATATCCTTACGTAAAAAAACGGTTGTTTGTCACAATTTTTAATTCCTAAACATTATTAACTATTATAATAATTAGTATGTTATCCACGTCGAACCAAAGTTGCTTTTGCAGAGCTTTGTTGCCAAGTTTTCAAGTTTAGGTTGTTGAATGAGACTCGTTATTTCAGCAGCAGGATAGAAAGTATTGGCAGGGTTGCCGGCTTGTTTTAAATTGTAAGAATTTTTTAAAAATTTCGATAAGATGTTTTATTGATTTATTAATCATAGGAGCGCACCCAGGAAAAAAATTCTGGGGGAGTTATGAAATTACTGCATACCTACAAATTTTAACGGACCGACAATTTTAACAAACGGACAACGGACGCGCAAGGGAAAACGGAAAACGATCGATGATCGATCAATGCCGGGTTGCCAAAATGTCCGTTGTGGCGATTCCGCTGATGGTTTGAGCGATTTCTCGAATTTAAGATTAATTTTTCTTAAATTACATAATAAAAATTAATTGAGGACTGCGTTTAAATACTCAAAAAAAATTAACTTTATATTACTTTATGACTCTTGTTAATTTATAGTTTCGGTAACTTTTATAATGGAAAAACATATTAATATAAAATTTTTCTAAAATTTCCAAAATAATTTCAAATCAAGGCTGAATTTTGGGGGGTTTTAACCCCCAAACCCTCCCTCTTGGGTGCGCCACTGATTAATCATATCATAACACAGGTCCACAAAAAAAAGTGGTGTGTGGTGGGTGTCGGACTAAGATTTTCTGGCGTAATTTTTTTCCGCTGAACACGAATCTGAAATCAAAATTGGGGGTCAAATTGCAAAAAATCGATAAAAACCCAAAAAACCGATACGCTACATTTACCGGCAGAAACCTGCTACCACGAAATGTTTGAACTACGACTATATAAACTATAAGGGATAAAAAAAAATCATAAAACAAAAAATAAAACTTGCTAAATTGTCAATATAAACATTTTCGATAAGGACAAATAATAAAGGAGATATAAACGAATATGTATTTTTGAAAAAAAAATTTAGTCTAAAATAGAAAAAAAAATTAAATCCGATTTTTGTTTTTTTTTACTATAAATTATTTATTTTGTTTATTTGAATTCCAAATCACCTAAAATTTGCAAAAGAAATACAAAAAAAATTCGAGAGCCTTGAAAAAATTTTGAAAATTTGGTTTTTTGATTATAACTCGAAAAATATTGTATTTATACAAAAAAAGTTATATAACTTAACATAAAGGTCTTGTAAAAATACATAGTTTATGTCCCATAAAATTTCGTGTATCTTTTATAGTTTTTTCAGATATTGACGTATTAAATTTAAAAAAATCGTTAATATATGAAATTACTCCTTTTCTCGATTTTTTGCTGTTTAACCCCCAATTTTGACTTCAGACTTTTGTTCAGCGAAAAAAAATACGCCAGAAAATCTTGGTTCGACACCCAGCACACACCACTTTTTTATTTTTGTGGACATATGTAATTAACAACTTTAGGGATCTAGAGAGGAAATTGAGCTGTTGGATGAAAAATACGAGTCACGAAAACATCAAATTTCACTTCATACCTGTAAAATGTTAGACCTAAATAACAAAAAAGAAAATATAATCAAAAAGAAAAGTTCAGAATTTAAAATAAAATGACACTTGTCAACATCGCAACAAATGTTATTGGACAAAACCAACTTTTTTTAGCCGACCTTACTTCCTTTTTAAATCGAATAGCGTTGCCATATTTAAGTTTTTGAAAAAGTAGGTAAGAAAAAATATAGATTATTTTTTTTAGTGATGAGCGAGACCGGTCTTGGTCTTGCGATCTTGGTCTTGCAGCAAGATCAAGACCGAGACCAAGACCAAGACCACCTTTTCGCTTGCAAGACCAAGACCAAGACCGGGGTATGCAAGACCAAGACCGAGGAGTGCAAGACTACGCAAGACCAAGACCGACCTGCAAGACTTGCACTTTTGCGACTTTTTTTTAATATTAAATTATTTAATTTTTATATTCAATATACAGAGGTATTTCATACAGGCGTGACAAAAAATGTGCCAAGAACTGCCAAAAAGGCAATTATTTATTAGGTAACAGGTTTCTTAATTAAATAATATTTAAATTAATCACTTTGTTCTTTTATACAGTTTTCTAACAACGATAACGAGTAAATTCAATAACATGTTTCAAAAATAATAAGATTGTGACTCAATGGTCCGACAAAGCTCGATATCTCCGAAACCGTTTAGGATAGAGAAAAAGTAGGGAAACAAAAGTTATAGAAGCTAAAAATGACTTTCATATTCCCAATGTATTTTTTTAAGCTATCTAGTGATGCCACTTACAGGGTGGATCAAAAAATTCTACAATACAGAAAAACATTATTTTTGTTCCACACTGTAAGAAGTGGCTGGATTGCTTCCTAAAACTAAGATATTAATGTTAAAGAGATGGATTAATAAAAAATATTATTCTTATGTCATAATTTTATATAAATGAATTTTAAATATTACTTCCGGTTTAGACAAAAAATAATATTTCAGAACCATATACCTTGATATTATTCCTATATGAGAGTTCAACAATTTTCAGCATAATATTCAGGGTGGTGATTTTTTAAATGGATTTTTGGCCATATTTTTTTTATTTTAGGTTAAAAGCTAAAAATAAGGAAGTTTTCTTAAGCGGTAGTGGATTTTTCGGAAAATTTTGAAATAGAAAATGGTTTCATATTTAACGCAGTTTTTCACCATCATAAACAGTTTCGGAAATATCGAGTTGTGTCACACTATTAAGCCACCTTGTATATGCAGAATGTTTATAAATTATTTGTGCCAACTTTGTACGGCAAATGTTTGACTACTTTAAAGATTAAAAGTTTATATGAACTGAAAAGATTCCTGAATGATTTTTTTTAATCAGAAATCAATGTTTACATATTAGAATCATTTTTACGGAAATTTCACATCTGGTTGAAATTAAATGTTTTTTTCTGCTCACACAGTACACAGATTTGTTTTTATTTTATATGCTTTTTTAAAGAGAATTTAAATAATTGTTATGACTAAAATGTTTCTATGTGCCACAATTCAACTAAAAATGAAGCGCTATAAATAAGTAAACCCCTACATTTAAAATATGCCTTTTAATCAAATAATTAAAATGTACGTGTAAGCTTAAAATCGGTATATTTTAAAATGTTAATTCAAAAAATATAGTCGTCATCTTTATTTATTTTTAAGTATTAAAAAAATATATTTTATTTAAGATTACTTTCTTTAAATTATCACTACCAAAAAAAGCAAGACCACCAAGACCAAGACCAAGACCAAGACTGGGTGGTGCAAGACCAAGACCTAAGACAAGACAGACTACCTTTGGTCTTGGCTTGCTCAAGCTCATCACTAATTTTTTAAAAAATTTCGTTACAACGCAACTGAAAGAACTCTTAGATGTTTGCCTGTTAATAAAAAACCTTAGTTATTCCCAAATTGTAAAATCTTTAGAAGTAAGAATTCAGGCTAGTCCAAACAAACAGTACGTCACAAAAGTTCCACATCGGATCTTTCTTCATTTATTTTACACTAGATGAAAAGCCTGTCTCCGCCAGGCGAGAGACAATATTAAGTAGCCTCTGTCTCCGTAAGACGCCTTCCGTACGGCTTACGGTAAAAAAACACTTTTTTGCTCCTATTTTTGTCCCGGGGACGAAATTCAAAAAACGGGCTTCGTTAGGTTCTAGCCACTGCTAAAGACTACCACTGTGCCAAATTTCATGATTTTAGCTCAAGCCATAACTTCAGAATCACGTGGACAGACAAATAAATATATACCTACCTACATATAAATATATCCGCATTAGCAAATTATATATATTTTATTTTACATAACTTAAACCAGATAGTTGCTCCTAATATATTATGTGTCTAAGGTTTTTGGTCAAGTATGTCATTAAACATTGTGCTTCGCTGTCTAGTTTTCTTTTTGAATGACGCATGTCTGTTATTATATATCCTTATTCTGCCAGCATTTACTAAATCAGGGTTGACTGATTTTTTCTAGCCAAAGAATATTTTTTCCGTTCTAATCTGTATACTCTGTATTTATTCCAAATTAGACCATAATTGGAATACTGTTCCTGTGTCTGAGAAATGTGTTCTCCTTTATCAACATTTCTCAGTTTATCTAAGAAAGAGCATTTGCCTTATAAATGACCCCTCTTTCAAAAAAAACTTTTGTCATTTTGCCCGCCCAAGAGCTATTTTGTAAGTATTTTCACGGCATCTGCAATAAGGAATTCAGCAGCTCTTAACGGGACAACACAAGTAATTTCTATGTATTCTTTCACAGTTCTTTACAATGTATCTGTAGAAGACTTGAACTTACACTTTGTCCGTTTTTTAGTTGTTAAACACTGTTTATATTATTTTTTATTTAATACGCGGTAATTATTTAGAATCGCAACCCTACTCCTTCGGGATGTAAAATCAAGATGATTTTTTTTAGTTGTCAAATATTTTTATCCTAAAGTTTATCAAAAATGGAATAGTTAAAAAAAAAATCAAAAATGTAATTTTTTCGATAGTTTTTTATATTTGGTAAATCCAAAAATTGATATTTTTGAAAACATTTTTTTTTTAAATTATTTGTCTTTACACATAGAATATAAAACAAATCACTAGAAGTTGCTAAACTAAAATGGATAAAACTTAAAAATTGTCTATTTTTTTATTTTCAAAATAAAAATTAACGCCGAATTTTTTTTAATTTTTCTTAAAAGATTTGTAAATCCACCGTAAAATAGAACAAAATGAAAAAACATTTTAATATCTCTATTTTCCCATTTTTTATTGTCAAAAATAGGTGGAGTCGCGATTCTAAACAATTCCCTAAAACGCTTAAGAAGATACACAATATTATTTCTCCGACATTGGCGACTTTCGGTTAACATTGGCAACAGCGCTTCCCACGTCAAACCGCGAAAATGAGTTTAAATACGCGCTAAGTAAACATAATTAGTTGTTGATCCCGATTTTATGCATTACAAAGCACCTTCCTTTATAGATATTATGACTTTTAGAAAATTTATTTTTGTATTTCAA
The DNA here is from genome assembly GCA_019359885.1 of Listronotus oregonensis. Classification (NCBI taxonomy): domain Eukaryota; kingdom Metazoa; phylum Arthropoda; class Insecta; order Coleoptera; family Curculionidae; genus Listronotus; species Listronotus oregonensis. The sequence continues at coordinate 74,152 of JAHBCN010002682.1, forward strand.
TTGGTTTGTTTGTTTTCATACTGAAAATAGTGCGTATAAGTGTTTTTCCTACGCAAATAAATGTTTTCTAGCTTCCCGTGTGTTCTTTCGTACACATGTACTTACATTGTTGTTTTTCCATGAAAAGAACCGTGGCAATGTGTATTTTTATTACATTTCAGAATACTGGGTAATTTTCTGAAAAAAAATGGGACATTTTTTGAGTTCTTAAGTGAATTACAACTGCTCTCGACTTACCAAAAATAATTTAAAATTTAAACCAAATTCTACCATAATGCACTTTTCAGTAAATTATATCTTTCATAATTTCGCGATTATTTCTTAACAAGGAATCGCAATACCGGCAGGTTTTGAGAATTGTGGGATACGTGCGTAATGGGCATAGTCCATCCCAGGATCTTGGGATTGTTCTCGTGGACAGAAATAAATATAAAAAACCTTAATCTATGTAGATAAATGTATTAAAGAACAACGAAATGACAAACGACTTTTAAGTATCTTAGAAAACATGTAGGAAATGTAGTATTCTTTTAGTCTTTAACTTAGGACATAATATTTCTCATTTTTCAAAATAATGGCTCAACAATATAGGTTTCATCTGATCCAAAACCTTCAAACACAAAGGAGGTGGGGAAAGATCGGCCTCTTTTCGCCCATTATACAGGGTGTTCCTTAATGATATGCGAATATTTAAGAGTGTGAATCTACATGAAAAATTAATGATAGTATGCCTTATAAACTATGGTCCAAAAATGTCCCGTTACGAAAATACGGGGTGTTAAACTTTTAAGAAAAAAATGGAAATTAATTAATATTTTCGAAACCCCTAGAGATATCTCAGTGATATTTAACACGTAGCTACAGTTATTGAAAAGGCATATTTTTCAATACAAAAACAATTTTCAGCTTTAACAGTGGCGTGCGTACGGCACTGACTTTGATATTTTTGAAGAAAAAAATGGTACCCCAATGGTTTTTTTCCAAATAAAAAATATTTTTGAATTCACCGTTTAATTTGAAACATAAGAGCTTTTTTGAGAAAAAATAAACAAAAACTTGCACGTTAATACGAAAAAATAAACATATTACGGGTTGACATGTGCATCTAATGAACAACTTACACTTACAACATACAACATTAATAAAACATTACAATTAAAATTGAGTGATTATTACAAAAATTGTTGGAAATGGCTCCCTTTACTTAATATGCATGCTTCCGCCCTCCTTCTCATGGAATCGCGTACACGTTGAAATATTCCCGTAGTATTTTATATTCTATTACATGCTGCAACTATTCTTTCTCTTAATTTCTCTACAGTGTTAATGGGAGTTACGTAGACTAGCGTCCTAATATGACCCCATAAAAAGAAATCTAAGCTGTTAAGGTCGGGGGACCTAGGTGGACATTCTTGAGGCCCACCGCGGCCTATCCAATGATTTGGACAAACCGTTTGTAAATAATTGCGAACCACTACACTGAAATGTGCTGGTGCACCATCGTGCATGTACCAAATATTGTCTCTTGTTCCTATCGAAACATTTTCAACAGCAAAGGCAGTTGTTCTTGAAGGAAATTGAGGTAAGATTGTCCGTCAAGTCGTCCCGGTAGAAAAAATGGGCCAATAAAGTCACAGTTTATACCGTACAACGATAAAGTGGTTACCAACAATTCCTGCCCATACGTTAATCGAAAATTGATGTTGGAAATGGGTTTCGGTTACGGCATGGGGATTTTCTTCAGCCCACAAATAATTGTTGTGGAAATTCTGAATGGAATTTCTTGAAAAATTAGCTTCGTCCGTGAACAAAATGTGTGTTTCAAATTGCGGATTTTGTGCAATATTATGCAGATACCACTGACAGAAGGTCACACGCCTTGGAAAATCTCTGGGAAGTAATGCCTGTACTCCTAAAATATGGTACGGATATAACAAAAAATCCACTTAAATTTTCCAGACAATTTGGTGGCAAATATTTAAATTTCTAGCGATCTTTCTCGTACTCGTTTCAGGATGTTCTTCAACTTCGTGCAGCACCGCTTCCTCAATTTTAGGTGATCTCACATTTTGAGGTCTACCTTCAGATGTACCTCTTCGAACACTACCAGTTTGAACAAGACGACGATAAATATTAGAAAAGGTTCTACTATCTGGCAAAGCACGATTGGGATATCTCTGGTGATAAATACGTCTGGCTTGCTCTTCATTACCGTTGGCGAGGCCATATACGTAATGCATTTCAGCCATTTCTGCATTTGAATAATTTACCATTTTTAACAAGATTGTAAAAATAAAATAAATAATTCACAGTACACAACTTCAAAAATGAAAACGTTAACTTTATCCTAAGTCATAATTAAATTACAATCACAGCACCTTTTTTGGCATGTTTAATTAAAAAAAAAAAACCAAATGAACTTTTGCAAGATAAATGAAACATTACGGGAAAAGTAACAAAAAAATACAAGTACAGCTTAAAAAAAAGAAAAAAATAAATTTTAAAACTTTAGTTTTTTTTTTTTAAACAAAATAAAAATAAAAAAAAAATTCAACCTAAAAACTTTATCCTAACTTATAATTAAATAACAATCACAAAATTTTTTTGGCATGTTAATTAAAAAAAAAAAACAAATCAAATCTTTGAAGGGGATAAATGAAACATTACAGTTAAGTAACAATTAGGTCAGCTTACTCTGTTTGATAAAATATGCCTTAAGAAAACTAAAGCATTTATAGCTTTATCAGACACCGGTTCCCCTTTATTTTATTAACTACATTTCCTAAAATTTAAAAAAACTTTTCTTTCATTTTCAGTTGAGGTAGGCTTAAGGGGAAAGCAATGCTTTGTACATCGATTCCAGATTTGTTGTTTTCTTCCCAGTGATTTAAAAAAGTAAGAACTCTTTCTTTATTTATAGATTTTGACGGGCCCAAAATTGCTTTTTGTTTCCCCATTTGTCGAAACGCCTTTAATTGTTTTTTTTTCTAATTGAGTTTCGAAACTTTCGTTTTAGATTCTTTTTCCCGGGGCTCATTTTTGGTCATTTCGGTTAAAGTTGTTGTGGTGCCAGGATATTTTGATTATATTTTTTTAGCCATTCGATAAAAAAAGTCTTGTTATTATCAATAAAGTAGTTACTTTTTTTTGTTTTTAAATTTTTGTTAAGTATTTTAGCAGCGATATTAGAGACGTATTACGGCGCCTTGATATTTTCGACTTAAGAGAATCTACTAATTGAAGGGCCAAAGGATCATTAATATTTTCCCAAATTTTTTTTTTGCAGCACGTCTATTATTGCTTCTGCAGTTAATAAATTGGCATTTTTTCCCACTCAACGCCTCTACAAAAAAATTTTGTTGGTGTTAATATCATCTGCAGTTTTTGTAGCACAGAATATTATCTTCATTCCATTTTTTTGAGCTATGTAAATCTATAAATCCCTTTTAGCTTTTTTTAATTTAAGAAGCGGTCAATCATCGTCAGCATTGAATTCCATCAAATTCTGACATCGAGAAAAAAAAATAGTTCTACTCCAATTCGGTTACGTGTTTCTGCAGTGCTATTGTATTTAGGGGGGGCTCTTTCAAAAAAACTAATGATCGATCGGGTCTCAGTCATTACATTGTTTATGTCTTCAATAATTTGCGGTCTAGGTTCTTCATTAGATATATTAGATTCATCAAGGTTATCAGGCTGCGGGCCCCATGGGGCCCGTTGGGGTTCATCATAGCTGCTGTTCGAGGCATTCTAGCAGCTGTAACTACTGACTGTTTTTTGCAAAACGTGTCAAGAATAGCTAAATGGTTTTGGATGGTTTCACAAAGAACCTTTTCCCAAAGGGTTTTTTTGCCAAACTTTTTCATAAGGGGTTTCCCCCGGGCGCTTGTTACGGCAACAAAAATCACTCTCAAATTTTACCCCAAAAAAGTTTAAAAAAATTCCCCCAAATTTTTTGTTTTTTTCTTTTTGCGGCGCCATTTACCGGGTTAGACTAACCCCAAATTATAATGTGTTGTTTCTGTAGTATGACAAAAAACTAAAAAAGGGTTTTTACGTATGCTCGTCCACTCGTCAATACTCACACCTACCCGGTTACCCGAAGAACAGATATCGGGGAAATTCTTTAATCATTTCTTTTTTCCCTTCCCCCTAGTATTTCAGTATTAGATTCATAACATCATTAGCACACCTGGGCAGTTTATACCCCTTTGCAGAAAGTGAATCACGTGAATTCACTTTTTTTTATTCAATTTATGGTAAAGCCGTCTTTTGCAGCCAGTTTCGCCAATATTTCGCCCAATGATTGAATAGGTGAAATTTTGAAGTTTTTTTTTTTTGCCGCCATACTTTCATACCCAGCCCCCTTTTTTTTTTCGGTGCACTTGCACCTGAACTTGTAGATGCTTCTGATTCTTCTTGGGTCTTGAAAATTGATTTTTTTCACATTGAAATGTCTTAAAAACCGCTGTATTTGAACCCTTGCAGGCTATGGTTTTTGGGGCTTTTTTGGACTGCGGGGTTTGCAGCATCCTTTTTTTTTTTTAATATTTCCCCCAAATTTTGATGCTTCCATCTATACTGTTATAGTGACGTTTTGGTACAGTCTATAACAAACGCAATTCAAATTAATAATAAGCCTTAGGATTAATATGTAATACATTATAATTTATGGGGAAATTTGGGAAATTTTTTTTACGAGTTAAAATAACATACTTATTAATTTCCAATTACTAACATAAGAAAAAACAAGGGAAAAAACAAAAGATTTAAATTTCATTAAAATTAATAGAAAAAACAGATACCCAGTAAAATTTAAGGTCATCATTAATCTAATTATTGAACGTTGAATTATTAATCTTGATAAAAAATAGGGGAAAAAGCCATGTCAATAAAAAAAAAAAACTTATTTTTTTTTTCCAAACCAATTTATCACGTAATTCACTAAAAAAAATTCTTTGTAAATCGTCTGAACTCAGCTAAAGTCAAACACGAATGAACGTGTGTATTACCTACTGTATTGTATTATGTTAAATCGACGCCGCCAGAGCGGGAAACCGGGGGGCGAGCGGCGAGATCGGGGGTAACCCCCCCGCTTTGGCCCGTGCCGCCCCGCCGCCGCGCATTTAAAAAAAAAAGGCAAACGCAAAAAAATTTTATTTTATAATTTCAAAAGACTAAATATACTTCTCGAATTCTCGAGTTTTCCCCCAGCTTGATTTCCCGGGAACAAATTCGATTTCCGGGGAATTCCCCAGCCGAGAATTTCCCCGGGAAAAACCCTTAAAAAACAAGTGACATATTCCCCGACAACTAGACCCCTTTCAAAAATTTTTTTTTTGATTAATTTTCCTAGGAAATAAAACGTGTTTATTTTTTGTTTGAGTGCATCGCAGGAAAACTATATACCTATTTGTTATTACTTATAACAAGGCTCAAGAAATTTAATTTTATTTATTACATGGCAGTTGGGTGAAAATACTGCATTTTCCCATTTTTAATCACGTTTTCAGTCGTCCTGCACGTCACCTACTTGGAATTGGCAAAAGAGCTCATTCGAAATTCACATATCCGTAAACTAATGAAAAGCTATTTTCCTTTAAGTGTGTTGTGTAAAGCAACTTCTGAATGATTTTGCCTAATACACCTACAATCCTACATGGCGCACAATAACATCTTAACCTGTCGATACTAAAATTGGTTGGTTTAAAATTACTTGACGAGATGGCGCTAGTTACTTCTTACCTTCAGTTGTATTGAATTACAATTGTTCTTAAGCTGGCTGCTATGCATGTCAAAGGTGTCTACGGCCTACATTTGGTGTGACCATCCCCAACAAGTGTGAAACACGTGTAATCGGATTTTCTGGACAAGGGGTTACCCATTTACTTGGAGGCCTCGTAATTTTAAACCAAGCTTAGTAGTCATATCTAACAGGACTTTTAATCTTTTTTTTCACTTCATTAAGGAGCCTATATGCCCAAAGAAACTCTACCTATTTGTTATTATTTATAACAAGGCTCAAGAAATTTAATTTTATATATATATATATATATATATATATATATATATATATATATATATATATATATATATATATATATATTAATAAAGACAGGTAATTTGTAATAAATGATGTACTTATACAACAAATTTAAAGATTATATTTTCCAAAAGATGGCACTTAAAAGCGACTACCATGCAATATCTTTCTGATATATACCGATGTGAAATAAGTACTTAAATCAGTATCAAAGAGAAAAACATATGAAGTCTGAAGTATCGTGGAGGCTCATTATCGAACAATGGCATCAAAAACCAAAGTTCATAACTGGACCAAGACGATACTTCAGGCCAATTATGACACCATTTTTTTTCAAAGTCAAAACGTAAATAAAAATAATATTAGTTGTTCCTTTTGCAATGATCATAGCGAATTTAAACAAAGCCAGCTGTTACTATTTTTATTTAGGACTATCGTTAGATATTTTACATGTTTATCATTTTATATAGGAAATAATGAGATGTAACGATAATATTTATAATTGAGAGATAAGAGATACAAAATTACTTTTAGCTGTGACACTTAAGTATTTTCTAAAAATATTTTTATAATATAATTTACAATACTTTTGTAGTAGCCCTTTATAGGACGATGTCTACTAGTTCCTTAACTGCTGTATGTTTTAAATACGTGGGTTATGGGTCAAATAATATGCAACTTATGGACCCTACAGCGTAAAAATACCGCTACTTATCAGCTCATTATATATGTTAAGTTACGTGTGCCATTGTGTGTGGATCCGATTTTATAATAAACCCGAGGCCCAGCTGAGTGATGTTAACCCAGACGTTAACGGCGGATAGTACCGAGGTAGTATTTATTTGTATAACACTAGTTGTGTCACTCCACGCTGTCTATCAATAGTTGGTTGTTGGACGAGATGTTTGGCAACTAACATTGTCTTGTGCTATTTCACTGGAGACTTCAGGTAAACAAATGGTTGCGTACGATTCAGGACTGACCGCTCTGTGTCCTTTGAAGGCACTATTCCATATAAACAGTTTTTTCGAAATGCTTCGCACTCAACAACTTTGTTGGATATGGTTAATTTTAAAACACATCCAGTCGACTGAGGTTTAGTTTTCGGTTCATACTTATAGGTCCACGATTCTGTCATCTGTTATATACTTATACACGTCTTTTGAAGCAACGCCATTGTATATCTTAAGCATTTGTTAACTTCAATCGACACGAGCATCTTTTTGAAAGAACCCCGCACAAACCTTATGGAAATTGGCTCCCGGTCAAATTCGCTGAAATTTGGATATGTTGTTCGTTTCGGCATCCTGACCAAAAGTCTCAATGGGCACAAGGCTCAATTTTGCTTATTTTGGCTCCTACGGAGCTCCAAAGCTCCACGGATTCACTGACTACATAAATGGGTAATATCTTTGAAACTTTAGTATTTGCTGCGTTAACAGAAAATACCCATTTATGTTTTTGAGGTCCCTGCATTCAAATCCAATGCCAATATGATAATATTGACGCTGTCAACTAGCTGTCAAACAACAAGCAATAATGGAAATTGATAAAATCCTTATGTAAATATATATTTTTGAGGTTGCTGAGTTCAAAACTGATATAAAAAAATCGATATTGACAGTTGACAGCTGTCAACTAGCTGTCAAACAGCATATATTTTTAAGGTTGCTGAGTTCAAAGCTGATGTCAAAAAGACCATATTGACAATTGACAGCTGTCAATTAACTGTCAAACAACAAGCAATAATCAAAACTGATAAAATCCACATGGAAATATATGTTTTTGAGCTTACGATATATACGATATTGACAGTTGACAGCCGTCAACTGTCAATATCGTCTTTTTGACATCAGTTTTGAACTCTGCAACCTCAAAAACATATATTTCCGCGTGGATATTATCAATTTTGATTGTCACATGCTGTTAGTTGACACTCGATATTTTAATATCAGTTTTGAACTCAGCAACCTCAAAAATATATATTTACATGAGGATTTTATCAATTTTTATTATTGCTTGTTGTTTGGCAGCTAGTTCACAGCTGTCAACCGTCAATATTATCATATTGGCATTGGATTTAAATGCAGCGACCTCAAAAACATAAGAGGGTACTTTTTGTTAACGCAGCAAATACTAAACTTTTGAAGAGATTATCCTTTTAAGGAGTCAATAATGGTGAATCCGTGGAGCTTTGAAGCTTCGTAGGAACCAAAATAAGCAAAATTGAGCTTTGTGCCCATTGAGACTTTTGTTCAGGATGCCGAAACGAACAACATATCCAAATTTCAGCCAATTTGACCGGGAGCCAATTCCCATAAGGTTTGTGCGGGGTTCTTTGATCAGATTATGGAGATCCATCCAGAGCAAACCTTTTTTATGGCTAAATAATAATGCATTATTTTATATTGCACCACAAACACTTAGGTAGTTTACTTGCGATAGTCCTAGACAAAACTATTGCTTTATAGTAAGTAAATCCCGGCTCGTCCATATTTCAAACCCCCTTTACCTTCGTCTCTTCCATGCCATCCGCGCCAAACTCGCCCATCTCTCTCTAACAAAAATTGATTGTTGAACGGGCCGGGACTAGTAGCAGGACGGATCATTACATTTTTTCCTATTTTAGTTTAATTCCTGATGCAGTATTTTGAATGGACCCCAAATACAGCGCTGTTCCAAATAAGATTGAATGCGTTTTACCAAAAGTTAGAGTTTCTCAATGCATAAAAATATTATTTTTGTAGAAGACTGTACACACAACACATGAGGTTTGTTCGTTATTCATTTATATTTTACACTATTTTACACTTTTTGGACCCACTTAGTTCTAAAATACACCTTCCATATGGGGCGATTACGTAAAATAAAAATAAAATAGTGTACACTATTTCTTAATAACAAACAGACCTACTAAACTTTTAAAAATCAATATCTTTTAAACAAAACGGTCAAAAAATTAAGGGGTTTTTTTTTTAATTTTCCAATACTTCGATTTATATTGCATTAGTTTTTAAAAAATATCGTAGGAACCTTTTTCGAGATATTCCAAAATGATTGCATGGCTTTCATACAGGGCAGATATCGACAATGTTAATTATGGAAAATTTGATTGTTATTATCTCGTTTTACAGACGATAAAAAAATTTCGTTTTTTTTTTTTCAATTAGATAAAAGACACTTTTATTAACCCTATATTACAATTTCATTTAATTCTTAAAAAAAGCCGTTTTACGAGTGAACAACTTTAAATACAGGACAAGTCCCTATCCAAAAATCTCGGTCTCTTAAAGTACTAAGATTTATGTGTGTGTTTCCTGCGTATCTCGATATCTTGTTCTTACCTAAAATTTATGCCAAAGAAAATTTTAAACGTCAATATCTCAAAAACTATAAAACCTACAAAAAATTTTATAGGACATTAATTATGTATTTTTACGGAACCTTTAATTTAGGTTATATAATATTTTCGTCTAAATGCAATAATTTACCAGTTATAATAAAATTAAAAAAACCGAATTCTAGGGATACACCTTTAAAAAATCCTGAAAATTCGATTCATTGATTTTAATTCATAAAGTATTGCATTTAGGCGAAAAGATTGTATAACCTAAATTAAAGGTTCCGTAAAAAACACAATTTATGTCATAAAATTTCTTGTAGCTTTTATAGTTTTTTAGAGATTGACGTATTAAATTTTCTTTGGCCTAAATTTTAGGTAAAAAACAAGATATCGAGATATGGTTTTCGCAAGCTTGTTTAAGCATCATTTAGTTACTTTTTTATGAAAAAAAAATCATACCAATGCATTTATTTTTTTTTAGAAAATTAACCATTTCTGTCGGAAAACCTCAAATAATTTAACATTTATGAGGATGGTTTGAAAAGTCCGTGCAAAGTCCGAGAGATGGCACCATCGGCGCGTATCGAGGTCATGTTTAGTTAGTAGCATCTGTTGAATGAACGCACACCAAGTGTCAGCCATATTGGTCTACTTCTTTGTGTTTGGAATTCGTGTGAATCAAGGAAGTCGAGTGATTTCAAGAAATGGACGAAAAAGAATTTCGTGTGGTGATTAAACATTACTTTATGAAAGGTAAAACGCCTCAGGAGGCTAAAGAGAAGATTGATAAATATTATGGTGACTCTGCACTTTCGATTAAAACAGTTTACAAGTGGTTTCAAAATATTCGGACTGGCCATATGAGCACAAGTGACGCTGAACGTTCTGGACGGCCTGTGGAGGTCACGACTTCAGAAATCATTGATCAAATCCATGATATGGTGATGGATGACAGAAGAGTTAAGGTATGTGAGATTGCTAGTGCTGTGGGCATCTCGACTGAACAGGTACATGATATTTTACATGAACATTTGGACATGAGAAAGCTATTCGCAAGATGGGTGCCACGATTGCTCACGCTTAACCAAAAACGGAATCGTGTGAAGTGTTGCAAGAATGGTTTGCAGCTGTTCCAGAAGAATCCGAAAGACTTTATGCGTCGTTGCGTCACTGTGGATGAAACATAGATTCATTATTATACTCCTAAGACCAAACCACAATCTAAGCAATGGGTTACCAAGGGGGAATCTGCACCAAAAGAAGGCGAAGACCGTTCCTTCGGCCGGAAAGTTTATAGCGACTGTCTTTTGGGATTCGCAGGGGATAATCCTCATCGACTATCTGGAAAAGGGTAAAATTATTACAGGTGCATATTATTCATCATTATTGGACCGTTTGAAAACCGAGCTGGTTATACCAGCGGAACTTTATCGCCAAAAGTCAAAGTTGCATTGCTTGAAAATTTTTACTAGCTAATTCCATTTTTTTACTAGCACACTATTTTTAAGTGACTATAGACAGCACGAATCGCGCTCAAGTAACAAAACGTACTGAAGAAGGTTAAAAAGATGGAACCTGACAATACTCAGTGTTGCCTAGGCTTAAAATATAAGTAGTATAGTCTGTCTCAAAGTATACCGTGTAAGCTCTTGCCTTCATTTATGGATTATACCTGCCGACAGCAATAAAACTGCGGATCGGTAGGTATTAAAGGACAGAACATTAGGGACGGACTTTAATAATATAAAGATTTATAATTTATTGTTTATTTAGGTAAGTATAATCTTAAAATTACATTAATAAATATATGCAAAGTTTTAATAAATTTATAACTGCATTATCTATACATTTAAATTTCATTTTTAATCTAAATATCTAAATCTAATTCTGTTTTACTATCAAGTCATCATTGAGATTAATTACAATAGGATTTATTTGTTTTGGATGAAATTAAAAGTCTTTTTTTATAATTGCTGTAGTAATTTTTTTCCAGCTCTCAACGGTATTATGTTAAATTACATTTTTATAAAATTTATAACACTGGGACAAAAGGGGTGTAACTTTTCCCCTTCTGATCTTTTTTTTTCTTGTTCCACAAATCTCTTTGGGGTTTAAAACTTTGAAAGGGAAACCTAAAATAGCCACCTGTTCGCCAAATTATCAAAAAATATTGTTTTTAATTGCATATGAATTTAGGACTTAAAAGAGGTTTTTGAATATTAAAATAAAATTTTTCAAAAAAATTTCCCCGGGTTTCAGTTTTGAACGTGAAGCTGGTGCTTTGTGTAGCAACGCTGTGGAAGTTGCGTTATGCATGCAAAACACTTTTTGGAATTTTTTTAAAAGATAATTTTGAAAAGTTTTTTAAAAGTTTGCACTTTATCCTCATGATAATCCAAGCTAGAATCCAAATTCTTTGCAGACAACAGCAAGAGTTTGGGACAAACCGTTTCAAACCCAGCGTGTATTATGGTAATGCTTTTTTTTATTTGAAGGTCTTTCGTCACGTTTTGCTTGAATAACCACCCCTTTTGGGTACTGTGTCTTTTTCGAAATGTTTCATCAAGGAAAAATTTTGGATTTTTTTTAACCCCTTTTTTTTAATTTTTAAGGAAATTAAAACTTTTTTAAGTAATCTTGGGGTTTCCCTTACATTTTTTGTCTATTTTGGGGTTTTTTAAAACCCCTTTTCAAAAAACTCCTTTTCGGGTGGCGGTAAATTTTATTGGTTTCGTCTTCGTCAGCTTCTTTTTTAGTTTATCCCGGGGGGGAATAAACCCTTTCATAAAGACAATTATTTTCCTTCTTATTAGGTTGATCACTTTGCCCATAGGTGAGATTGAAAATCACTCGTTTTTTTTTTTTTAAAATTTTCATAATAATTTCCCCTTTGGTATTGGGGTTTTGAAGAACGGTTTCTTTTAACCTTTTTTTTTAATTAGACCCTACTGATTAAAGTTTTATACAATTTTCCCCCGTTTTGATCTAATGACAAATGATTTCGACGCACTCTTTAAAACGGTTATTCAACACCGCATAAAAATTAGCCGAAATATTTATATACCTAATGGTCAATACTCAAAAATACCGGCCCACCCCTGCCCTTATGAACAAATGGGTTTCCCAATAACAATAGGTAATAAAATCGTTAAGGTTTATTGGGGTATGGGCCGTCAAAAGCCATAACGATATCTTTGAGACAAATTTACCCTTCGTATTCACATCAGTTAGTTTATAGTCCCAAAATCCGAAGGATCGTCATCGTGACTTAGGTGAACGTTTTTTAGAACTCCGAAGACGTCAGAAACATGCACTTTTTTAAAGAAAGTTTGAATAAATAACCTCCCGTTTAAAAAGCTGC